>PVKH010005215.1:0-22372 GCA_004027955.1 Chaetophractus vellerosus
AGATATGTAATAAAATAAATAAATCTTTAAAAAAAAAAAGATGTGGACTGCCTGGCATATACCCCACTTGGAATGTATGTGGTCCTCTAGAGAACTGAGATGGGCATGGAGAGCAGCCAAGCTTCCCCATACCCAGATGCCAAGAGGGTGAGCACCTGCCTTTTCCCTTCAGAGTTCTCAAGTTCCCTTCTGGCATTGCTGCTGCTGTGTCTATATCAGGTAAATCAGTGTGTCAGGCAGCTGCATGATTTATTACTTGCCCAGGACCAATGGAGGAAACAAAGGTCCATGGAAGCCAGAAGCACTCTGATGTGCACAAGCTTAAGTTAACTCTTTCATATATAAATTACATTCTTCCCCTTCAGGATAACCTTCTTTGCTTCTGGTACAAATCTCTCTCTGAATATCCCCAAGACCCATTGTTTTCAATTTGGGGTACACATTAGAATCACTGGGGAATTTACAAAAACCCAGGTGGCCAGGTTACATCCTGACCAATTAAGTCAGAAATTCTTGATGAGGGAGGGGCCAGGAATCAACATTTTGAAAGTTCCCCAGGTGATTCCAATGTGCAGCCAAGGTTGAGCACCACTTCCCAAGTCCACCTCCCAAGTGTAGATTAAGTGTAACCCCGCCTCTAGTTATCACTTTCTTAATTTGGATCGATTTTTTTTCTTAAAGTCATTGCAATCAGCTGGCGTGTCTGTTAGCAAAGCAACCAGCTGAGTTTGACCAAGTCTTTTGCTTCCACTTCATCACACACTTTGCACTCTTGGCTACTATCTCTTTTGAGGTTATAAGAAAACAAATCACTCCATGTTCTTGCCAGTTTGCTCTTCTTGTTTTGTTCTTCTCTCTTCACAAGGTCTGGCTCTCTCTCTAGAAGCTCTGGATGATCTTTCTCCAGAATTTACTATTTAACTCTTTGATGCTGTGGAAGTTTGCTATTATTTATGAATTCCAAGAAGAGATATAGATTATGTTTGTAAACTGGTCTATTCCTTTGGGTGTGATAACGCTTTGATTGTATTAGATTCAACTGAGATGTCTGGTTAAATTATGTTAAAATTAGGGCTTTGATTCGACCACGTCATTAGATAGTGACTGAGCATTGAGTCCCAGCCTCTTTGGTGGGCTGATGAAACAGACTCTCACACGGAAGTAGACACAGAGAAGATACACAGACCCTGGAAGAGAGATGAGCTTGATAGCTTAGCTGACCTTGTGAAGAGAACAGATCAGTTGAGCCCAGAAAGAAATGAGCCCCGGGAAAATAGACAAAACCTATGCCAGCCTACAACTGATATTGGAAGAAGCTGGGACCATGGAGCTTAAGAGAGCAAGGAAGGGGAACAGATGTGGCTCAAATGGTTGGGTGTCTGTCTCCCATATGGAGAGACCTGGGTTCAATCCCTGGGACCTCCTGGTAAAATAAAGAAAAATATAGAAGGTGCATTGCCAGGCCCTGCATGTGGGCATGCCAGGCCCCACCGAGCCACACAGCAAGATGATGACATAACAGGAGAGTGACACAAGGGAGAGCCAAGAGGAGCCAAGCCGAAAAACCAGGAACTGAGGTGGTGCAGGTGGCAGAACACGTCTCTCCCACATTGGAGATTCCCAGGATCAAATCCCGGTGAAGAAAGGAGGAGAAGGATAAGAGAGGGCAGGAAATAGACACAGAGAGTTGTCCAGTGAAAATGGACACAAAACAGCAAAACAGGGGTGGGGAGTGGGGTGTTAAAATGGATAAAAGTAAGTAAATAAATAAATCTTTGAAAAAAAAGAGAGAGAGAGAGAGAGGAAGGCTGAACCCTCACAGACATTGCCCACCATCTTGCTTCAACACGTGGCAACGGACTTTGGGTGAGGAAGTACCTCTTATGGTACCTTGAATTGGACTCTTTAGGGCCTTGTAACTGTAAGCTTTTACCCCAAATAAATACTATTTATAAAAGCCAACAAATTTCTGGTACTTTGTATCAGCACCCCTTTTGGCTGACTAATACAGATGACTTCTCTTCCTACCTCTTAAATAATTATTTTCACCGACTGATCGATATTTGCCTCTTGATACTATTCTTGAAAGAGAATAAAGACATTTGGGTAGTGAAAAGGTTGGTGATTTAGAAAATGTCTGCACTTTGGTCAATAATGGAGCTTGTTATTGCCAGGTGAATTTCAGTGAGAGTTGAATTCGGCTTGGGTTCACTGTTCAGGGTAGCAGAGACTACTCTCTGGCCTGAAATTTCTCTTCAGAATCTTTAGCATTGCCTAGTGATGAGGCCTCCAACCAGGGCCTTTACCAGACTCAGCCTCAAAACTGACAGACTAGGTCTACATCCCTGAGAAGGATCATGCTGTTTTGACCTTGGCGATTTCTAATTAAGTCAAATGTAGCTGGCTTCACAGGGCCTCCTACTATTTTTGGGGACTTACCTAATACTAATATTGAAGCTGTTTACACCAGCATTCTCTCTGAAACACTGAAGATAGCTTATTCCTTCATGCCCCAGGCGCGTACCTTTCTATGCTCATCTCTTACCTAGCATCGTGATCTGTGTCTCATAATGAAATCGGACTCAAACTCCAGTACTCCCTATATCTAAACCCCATTTCATGATAAACCAGCTATCCTACATCCTCAGTTCTTTACAGAATGCTCTTGCTACTTCTTTACCAGAACCAAAATATGGCTTTCCCATGAATACTGTATTTCCTCAAATGCTGATAACCACAGAGGTGAGAGATGGTGTCAGTGTTCTGCCTTCTCTAGAAAATGGTATCTATAATTTCATTGTTTTTCCACCTTCACAAAAATCGATTCAGCCACTCTAAGGATTCTGCCATCTGGATTGACTTTTTCTGTGTTCCTTATGTCCATGATCTACTTTCCTACTGGTTATTCCCTCATATCAATTAAAAACATGGGCAACAGTTTTCACTATCATCCTCTCCAATACAAATACTATTATCCCAGCTATATTAGCTAGGACTTTTTTTTTGCAGGTGCAGATGGATAAAATTTACACAGTATAAAAAACTTATACATAATACTTAACATGTGCAAACAATAGAATGCTTATTATTTTTTATAATTAATCTCATCCTGCCATGCTATCCTCCATTTCCCTCATAGTGGGAAAAGTAAAACCAGAAAATAAAATCCCCCAAACCTTAAATTTATCCTTTTGAAGTAGTCTTTTCCAACTTTAAAAATTATCTTTTGGGTTGTGTGAGATTCGTCATTTGGATAAATAATCATTCAAGTCAAAGTTCTACTCCTTTTCTCCCCTTTCTTAAGAAGCATTCTCTCCCCTTCTCTTTCTCAAGAGAGGATTGGAGTACAGGGAGATGCCTACAGACCCTCTGGTATGGAGGTAGAGGCTCCTGGTTTCAACCTGCCCTGCACCATGGCTGGTTTGGGATGCTGTATGGCTAAGCTGATCTTACCTTAGTTTTGCCTGGGACCCAGCTGATCAAGCCTGGTTCTTTGGGGAATATGTCCTGGTGTTTACATAAATCAGCGGCGTCCACCATCGCTTCCATTCCAATGGACCTTGCATTCCATTGCCTTCTCATCCCTTCTCCAGACATGTTTCTGATTCACTGGTTTTCTCAGCACCTCTGTGTACCCTTTGGGGGGCAGGTACAGGGAACCAGTTACTTTGCACCATGCTGGAGTGTGTGGTATTCTGTGTGGGCAGCACTCTGTTGGAGCTGCTAGTTTCCTTCCTCAGCCCTTTCTAATCTCTTTTCCACAAGTTCTCCAAGCCAACTTCCATCCAGAAAATGAAATACAAGGCTGCTTTACTTGTAACTTTCCTTCAAAACCTTCTATGATATCTCTCAGGGTTTCTGCCTTCTGCCTCTTTCTTTCTTTATGACTGTACTTCTTTTTTTTTTTTTAAAGATTTATTTATTTTATTACATATCTCCCCTCCCCCTCCCCCCGCGGCGACGCACTGAGACTGGTCACTGCGCAGGCGCGGCTTTCCCCGCTTGTGGGCGGCTTCTGCTTCTATTCACGGCCGGCTTTCAGTTCGCGGGTGGCTGGCTGCGCTCCATTCGCGGGCGACCTGCCCTGCCCATGGCGGCTTTTGCCCTGTCCGTGGCAGCTTTTTGCCCTGCCCACAGCGGCTCTGGCCCGCCCATGGTGGCTTGCCCTTCTCAAGGCTGTCTGCCCGCTAGGAGAGGTCCCCGGGAACCAAACCCGGGGCCTCCCATGTGGTATGCCAGCGCCCTATCCACGGGGCTATCCAACCGGCCCCTGACTGTACTTCTCAAGAGTGGCTTCTGCTCCCACCATGTCATTGAATCTGCTTCTCCTAAGGCCATGAGCAAACTTCTAATTGCCCAAACTTTTTAGTGTTTTTAGCATTTTCTTACTGGACCTATCTGCTTCATTTGCCACTCTAGACCTTTTATTTTTCAAACACTTTTTTGTATCCATTAATTACCTATTTGCCTATTTCTTATATTGTTTTCTCCCTCAGCACTGGTGTTTATGGTCATTTTGTCCTTGAATTGTTTCTACTTTTATTATGGCTAAAACCAGGAAGAGAGGATATTCTCCCTTGGTGATCTCTTCATTCTTATGTTGATCTATTTTCTTTATATTGTCGCTGTGCAAAAACTATATCTCCAGTTCAGAACTTTTATCCTAATTTTAGACTCATATTTAACTACCTCTTGCATATTTCTAGGCCCTTAAAAACTCAACATGTACATAGTGAAATCATTATCCTTCCCTGATGTATTTTTATTCTCAATTGATACTACCTTTGCCCTAGCTGCCTGAGCTAGGCCACCTAGGAGTTATCTGTGGCTCTTTAAATTCTTTAATCTCCAACATTTAATAAATCACAAAAGCATGCCAAGTTTATCTCATATCCTATTTCCACCTTCCAATGAGCTATCAGTTATCTGTCTGTTTTTCTCTCTCTTCATCTATCAAATATTCCATTATTTGTTTACAATGAAAATTTGTTCCGAAGAGTTTATATATAATAAAAATGGTTAAATGTAAATATAAATGAAAAGTTAGGAATAGAGTAAACATGTATTTTCTAGAAGAGGAAAAGACATAATTAAGTAGCTTATAAAGCTTGTATTTGCTAATTATTGTTATTATAATTAAGTTTCAAATTTGGCACTGAACTTTTGGGCAGCCAAAGTGAAAATGAGAGTAGGACAGCTACCTAGTTCTTTTTATCAGAGACAAAACAAAGGGATTATTCTTTTCCTAATATAATAGTTATAAACCCTGACTAGCTGATGCTTTGTGTTGATAAAACTTTACTTACCTTCCCTTTAATTTATAGATCACCTTAAATTGGCCCTTTAAATAACCTCTTCCCCTCCCCTATGGCAAATTGTATTTGAGCATTTAATACTATCAGACCTCTGTCTAAAATAAAGACCCTTTTCAAATTCTCCCAGCCCAAGAGTCCCAGGCTTAGCAGCTTCATTCTTTGTGGCAGCCCCCAGTCATCCTGTCTATTCTACAGCTGCATTTTTCAAACTGGTCTCTTTCTTAAAGCTCAGGATCTTTGGCAACTCAGTTTAATACCAGCAAACTAGACTTCAAGCAGATTTCTGCATGTCAAGGATTTTAGTTTGGACCTAAGCTGTATTCTCTCTTGATCTCAGTCATGCCTAGACTAGTACACAGACCAATTGGGGCTGGCCCACCAGAACCATATGTCAAAGACATTTGGAGAGTCTTTGATGAAGACCTGTGCCTGCATTCATGGCAGTGATGGGGGAATGAAGCAAACATAACTGCCTTTACAGTGGGTGCTTGTTAGCCTATCTACAGGTGTGAGAAGACTGTATCTCTTGGCATTAAGCAGGGAGGCCATGCACACAGTATTTGCAGCAGCTGTGCCATCCCTTCCATTGGGAACAGAGCTGACAGTGTTGTGCCCTTTATGGAGGCTTCTAAGTATGGTGTGATAGTGAAGAATCCAGTCTGTAGTATCAAACAGACTTGGATCAGAATCCTAGTTATCCTTTTCCTTGCATATGTCCTTGAGCAACTTGCTTCACCTCTCTAAGCCTCAGTTGTTCTGAGGATTAAAAATGAGATAAGGCATGTGCAGTACTAGTTCACCTCTCTAAGCCTCAGCATGTTCTGAAGATTAAAAATGAGATAAGGCATGTACAGTACTTGACAAAGTACTTGGCATATACTAAATGGGAGTTACTACTCCCATTTTTACTACTACTATTATTATTGACCTCACCAAAGAAGTATGGAACAAGGGAGAAGGAAAATGACATGCCATGTGGAAGATGGAAGGACAGTTTTGAGGAGTTCATGTGAGACACTGTTGATAGGCTTTGTGAACTAACTGAAGAAAGGAGAAATTTGAGCAGAGTTGAGATTCTTGCACAATACAACATATGAGGCTTGTGTAGTCTCATTTCTTACCTGCAGGAATTGTGGCCTGACTCAGAGAACTTAGGATGAAAAAGCCTTTCTATTGGCTCTCTTCTACCTCTGGATTTATTAGAGTTCTGTAATCTGGGGTCTTTTAGGTTTAGGGCTGTTTCTGCAAGAAATTTTATAGTTATCAAAATTCAGAGAAGACCATATCTTTCTGCCATTGTGATTCCCCAAATTTTCATTTCTTGATGACAATTTTGTACCAGTCACTATGCTAGTTTCTGTGGATAAAAACATGAGTGACATGAGGCCTAGCCTAAAGTAAAACTTCACATCAAATATAAGAGTATGAAATGTGAACAGAAATTTTTGAAACATAATTGGAAGTGCTATGATGGGAATATATTCAGAGGAGCAGAATCTATCTTAGTCCAGTGGAATGAAGAGGATAAAAACATTTTCCTAAACATTTTCCTGATTAGTCTGAAAGGGTGAGCTGTAATTAGAGAGACCAAGAAAGAAGGAGGGGCAGGCTTTCCTCCAGGCAATAGAAATAGTATGATCAAAGGCCCAGAGGGAAGAAGCTACATGGTATGGGTATGGAGGGACCTAAAAGTAGTATTTGAGGAGTGTCACGTTTGGGGCAGGTAGTGATAAGAGACCAAGATTGAGAGATGAGAGCCACAAGTTTATACTAAGGGGCTTGGACTTTATCCTATAAACACTACAACCATTTCATTCTTTTGTATTTGACTTCTCTATAATAGTTTATGGAGTAAAGTTAGAACTCTCTAATCCCTGGACTTCTATAGCACTAGTTTCTACTGGTTTTCCTCCTTCTTTTCAGTCCTTCCTTCTTGGTTTCTTTTCTGGAAACTAAGACCATTTTCCTAGGATTTTTTTTTTCTTTTTGAACCTTCTAACTATTTATATTTCCCAGGACTAAGTTAGTTCTTTGGTCTTCTCATCTTTAAATGATCTCTGGAACATCTGAAATCAATGGATAAACCACCATTTGCAGGTTGATGACTTTTGAGTGTGTTTCTAGAGCCCAGACTTCTCCTGAACTCTGGGTCTATACATCCAACCATGGCATCATTAGCAAAGACACCTTAAAATGGAATTGTTGGGACTGAGCTGCATCCATTGAAACAGGGGAATTTCCATTCACACAGATGCTGACTTGCTCTCTGGTATGTTCCAGCCCCAGGTCTAGGTGAAGCATCTTAGTGAGAAGAGTACAGACCCTGGAATTAGAAAGCTGGGTCAAATAATTTCTACCAATCATTAGTTGTATAAGCTAAGATACCTAGAGATTCTTAGTTTCTTCACTTTTATAATGGGGGTAATGTATAGAGGTCATCTAAGTTTAATGGATATTTCCAGGAGGCACATAGGTCCTTTTGTTCATAGATTTTATAAATTTTCTTGTTGATACATTTTAGTTGAAAAGAGAAGGGGCTCCATCTACAATTATGGCCGTGTTGAGTTTGCTGTCTTGGCAATACTTCATTTTAAATGATCTCTTACCTATTGGTTTAATCCAGCTTGCTAAAGCATGCATTGTGTTGTTGCCTTGGTAACCCAGCCTTCATGTCTTTGATTAAAATGTCCCAAGGTTGTCCATTATATTCTATCATCCTCTTATACTCAAGAAAACAAGTGTCCAACATATTAGAATTAACCTTTAACCCCCAGTAATCTGTTACCCACTTTAAAAAGTTTGGTGTGATTTTTCATTCTTAAATTGTTTGTAGACTTTTTTTGAGTATGTGGGGGTCACAGAAGCAGACTTTTTTTTTTCCCCTCACACTTTTGGTCTGGATGCTAGTCTTAATGGTCTACGACTGAGAAGTATGTTTTCTATTGATAAAATAGTCCAATGATGCTTCCTTTGTTTCAGCACAAATGCTTTAGCAGTTCAAGGTGGGCAGGGAGCTTACAGTTCTGGAGTGGCTACTATGCTCAAACAATGAAAACAGACATTTGAAAAGAAAGTTTTAGCTTTTCATCTCCAACTGATGTAAGCTAGGTTTTTCCCTTCTTGCACTCTCTCTTCTTACCACTTGGCCTCAGTAACAAGATGATGATAGGCTTTCATATCCTCAGTGCTAGCCTTCCTGAAGTTCATTCATTGCTAAATCTCTTTGGTTCCTTGGGTCCTAAGCCCTGGCCTGCTGGTATACAGCGTGGTTTCCACCTCACTGTCTTTAAGAATATCACTTTTTTTCACTCATATATTGATACATGAAAAAAGAGATATAGATAGACAAAATAAAACACCAAGTTAAGAATAATATTCTACTGGAAAATGCCTTTGACTTGTGTTAAAATGATTAATATCTATTGTCTGTTTTCTCTGAATGTAGTCTATTCAGGGCTTTTTTATAGCAAGATTTTCTTTTTCAAAAGGAGCATGTAAATTAATCTACATATGCAATAGTCTCCAAATATGTCTTTTTTAACCATTCAGTTACCTTAAATAGATAAAAATTTGAGTCATAAAAATGCTACTTTGATGGATTCAGTAAGTGTGATATTTATAATACTCTAAGCCAGAATGTCTCTTTTAGGGGGAAAAAAAGAATATATACATAAAGGAAATGTAATGTAAAGCATGCATGTGGCTTAGTATACAATTGGTTTTGAAGAAGTCGTCTCTATTATCCTGTCCTGTCCTTTAGTCTAGAGCAAGGAGTCAATGTGGTGTCAGATAAAGAGTATTGCTCTGCAAATCAGCACATTTATATAATCCCAGCTGAGCCATACACCAGCTATATCACTCTGGGTCATTTAAATCACCTTCATGGGCTTCAGTTTCCTCTTTTGTAAAATGGGCAAAGACTAATATGTTTCCTACTTACTGCAAAGGGTTATTTTGAAGAATTGGTGAGATTAAAAAATAGAAAAGTCATTTTAAAAAATTAATTTTATTTTTAAATTTCCAAAATTTATACTCCATACCCTCTAAGCAACAACTCCCTCCTCCCCCTTATCCTCATGCTCTGGTAACTTCTAATCTACTTTCTGTCTCTATGAATTTGCTACATATTTCACGTAAGTGAAATCATTCAGTATTTGTCCTTTCGTATCAGTCTTATTTCACTCAGCATAATGTTTTCAAGGTTCATTCATTTGGCAGCATGTCTCAAAACTTCATTCCTTTCTATGGCTAAATAATATTCCATTGTGTGAGTGTACCACGTTTTGTTTATTCATTCATCTGTTGATGATCACTTGGTTTGTTTCCACCTTTTGGTTATTGTGACTAATGCTGCTATGAACCTTGGTGTACAAGTATCTGTTTGAGTCTCTGTTGGAAAAGTACTTTACAACTTCCAAAAGAATATGGAAAGAAACAAGAAACAAAGCATTTAAGAAGTCAGGAGAAGAATTATTACATAAGCTTTCGTATGGTTCAAAATGGAACTGGATTTGTGTTGGAGCTAGCATACATGTGTTTCATGTTTAACATCTCAACTCTTCTCAAGCTTTGAGGAACTTTCTCACATACTTATGAAACACAAAGCTGCAGTCCTTTTCCTTTACAGGTTGGTCTACCATCTGAAGGGCAAATGCCCTTTCCACCAGTCTTGTTTGTCCTCAGCATTAGTTAGAGAGAATTTTCCCATGCTATGTGTTTACTCTTCTCTTCTTCCTACACTCAGAGCCACGCTTTGAAGACAGAATGATATTGTGGGAAGGGCATTGTGTTGATTAAGATCCAGGAAGCAGTTCTAGATAATTCTATCAATAACTAGCTTGGTAACATCCCCACACCATTTAATCTATCTGTGCCTCATATTTTGTTGAGGTGTAGAATCTCTGGGTTTGGAAAAATAAAACATTAGATCATTGATTTTTTACCTGCCTGTTATAAAAATTAAAATTTGCTTAAAACTTTAATGCATCTCCAATGAAATGAAGTGCTCAGCTACTTACCTGTGTGACCTTGGAAAAATTATTTATATCCTCCAAGTCCCAAGCTCTTGCCTCTAAAGTGGAAATAATAATATACCACATGGGTGTGTGGTGAGGGTCACATGAGAAAATGGAGCTGGAACATGATGAAGAAGTCAATAAATGGTACCTGTTTTTATTATGTAGTTACCAGGCTCAATTTGAGTATTGCCAGTGATTGAAAAGTGTTACCCTTTGAGATAGCCCATTTTTAAAAGTTCTATAGTTTAGAAAGTTTTCCTTCAGTGAACCAAAATTGCATACATATAGACAGCTTTTGTCTAAGCTCTGCTTTTTAGGCTCGTGATTGCCTTTTCATATTTAAAGACAACTATCATGCCCCCTGTCCTACCCTACTCTCCTCTTAACCTCTTTGGTTTTTTCCTTTGAACTTTCTCTTCCCAAATCCTTTCGACTTTTATATACCAACTTTCAATGAACTCTTGAACTCTTACCATTTGTATTAACTCTATATCAACTCTTTCAATTAACATTTATATACCAAGATACGAAGGTCTTCTAAGGCATGTAGTGATTCTGTAGACTAATTTTCCTTTTCTGCACCTCCACCGGAATTTACTCAGGGCCTGGGTCTGTCTTCATCTGCATCCCTGGTTTTATCAGTATTGATTCTGAACCCAAGAGCAAACCCTGCTTTTATTTAAGCTCACACTGTTTTATGTACATAAAACAGGTGGTATTCTCAATCCTATGATGCTTTTTGTGCAAGGCTATGTGTGGAAGCCCACTAACATTTTTATGTTCCCCAAAGGATTAGATTAATCAGATTTCATCTTCACAGCGTCTTCCTCTGAAAGTTGAGACTTTGAAAATATCATACAATCCACCCACAGAATAAACCTGTAAAACAAAGAGATTTTAAGCATTATTTTCTTCGAGTTTACAGAGGTCTGAATCCACAGGTTTCCCAGGGCCAATGACCAAATTGCTTCAGAGAGCAGGAATTTCCTAGGGAACTTGCCAATGGGTAGGTTTTTTAAATATGTGTCAGGGCAGACTGCCCAACTTTGAAAACATATATTCTGTCCTTTTTCACAGAATTGCCTTTTCCATTTTTGAAGACCGAACTTTGTACCTTACTCTGACACATTCTCTTTTGCCTTTGTTGGGGAAGTCAAGATCACACCCAGCAGCCATCACCCAGCCTTCACCTAGCCCCCTCGTTTTCCCCAGGTGCTTGTTTGTCTGCAGCTGTTATGTTTCCACTTGTGCTTGCTTGTATGCAGGTGTACAGTACGTTTCTACTTTACAAGAGACTGCAGGCAGCTGGAAGAGACAGTTAAATCTTAACCAGTCCCAGCTGCGTGCCAGGGCACAGACGTTACTCACTGGCGAGGCTCCACCCCCACCCCACCCCCGCCATGTATAAAAGCACAGCTCTCAGTATAGGTGTCCCTAATCTTCAACATGAGGCGAGAAGAGCGGTAGGCCTCACCCGGGGGATCTGACGAGGTAAGCTCTTTATCCCCTGCTTTTTTGGACCCTTTCTGATGGGAGTCTTTCTTGTGCCTGAATCTGTGTTCCCGTGATGTACCATATAGCAATTCGCTCCACAGCCTTGTAACATTATACTTATCTCTCCCATCCTATCGGACCATAAACTCCTTGAGGCAGGGAATTTAACTTACCTTCATCTTGTTTTGCCTAACATAGCACCCTGCTCCAAATTTCAGTCAATATATCTTGTTGAATTGAACCGAATCAAGGACTGTAGGAGCTAAGTGACCATGTAGATTTAGTTCTGAAGGAGACAGAGGATATAAATATCTATAGGGTGTCATCGCATTCTTTGGAATTAGGTTGCCAATTTATAGTCTTCATATAATTTGACTTGATCATAATGTATCAATGTTGATCATTTTAAAGTCAAAATAACTAGTGCATTAAAGTTGAATCTTACTGTTAAAAATTTAAAGTGCTGTGCATTGTAATTTTTTACTATTGTTTTCTTCATGAATGGTTATTATAGCATTGCTTAGTAGTCAAAGATGCCTAGTATTGATTCCTATTGACAAAAAATCGTTCAACCATTTGTTTCAATATTTCTAAAAATAGGGGTAGGAAAAAGGCAAAGTGAAAATAATAAAGTTCGTAATCAGTTTCCATGAGAAAACAAAGAGATATCTTTTATTTGGTGGTCCAAGACTATCCACAACACTAGGAAGGTTTTCTTTACTTAAAAATATTCTTACATCAAAGATTTAGATTACAAATACTTGCATGTTCAGTAAAGCATAGAGAGGGATGCTGTAGGAATGTCCAGAGATTACATAATCTTCCTTAAATTCCAACCCACGAGAGCTGGCTGTAAATTCATCTTCCCAGTGTTAACTCTTTGTTTCAAGGCACAGAAGAAAAGGAAATTATTTTTTGAGGGGCCACTAAAGAAAATTCACTGCACTGGTCAAATGTACTGAATCCCCAAAATGGATTCTTATCAGTTCTTCAGTGCTAATTGTGTTTTGATCTTTTTAAAACACCTTTGATATGGCAATAGTCTACAGAAAATAACACTAAATCTCCTTTCTGCCTTAATGGCAGGTAATAAAAAGTAGGGAGTCTTGTATTCAGTTAAACATAGATATATGGGGGGGGGGGGGAGGAGATTTGTGGCCTTGATCCCACTCTTCTTTTCTAGTTCTCTCTTTGTGATGCATGCCCCACCTCACACCCTTCTGCCATGGGGAATTGGTTTGGGCATAGCCTCAGGAATGAGGCTCTGGGCAACATTTGTCCTGGATATTAATAATAGCCCAGATAACCTGAATGTTGGGAGTTTGGAGTTTCATATAAGATTTCATTAATGTCATATAAATTTAGTTAAAATCGGGCAACAAACAACAAAGATACCAATAAGAAAGGAGTTTTTGTGTCTGCTCAAACACAAGCAAAAGGAAGATGGGATATGTGAGGATGAACCTTGTGCAAAACCTAGCTCAGAAGACGCCGGTATGAGAAAGGACGTAGGAAGGGAACATAGACAACACCACAGTATTTTCCAGATGGGAAAAGAGAGAGAAGAGAAATAAAATTCCCACGAGTTTTGAAAGGGTTGTATGGGAGTGTAAAGGAGATAACTGCCAACATTCACAGTGACATGCCCAAGGCCTTTTCCCCAGGGAACGCATGAGCCTATTAGTGGCTCATGCTTTCTTGGGAACATTCACTTGTACAAGTCCTGTCTCCCCTTGTCAGCCCACACACAGACACTGAAAGACCTTCCTTGTTCCAGGCCAGATCCTTCAGGGACTGTGTCCCACAATCCCTCCGTGCCCTCACGTCTCTCTCTCTCTGTGTAGGTGGGTGTGAGAGAGAGGAGGGGCAAGAGAGAGTGAGAAGTCTCATTTTCCTATCAAAAGTTACCCAGCCAATTTAGAAGCTTCAAATATCATTAATCCCAGGAAAATTTAAGGGGTCTTTTAAAATCAGACATAAAGCATTTTCAAAACCATAAAGTTTCCAAAGTCAGTGTCTTCTCATTCTAGATATTTTTCTTTCCAGTTCTAGTCTCACAGTAGCTTCCCCTTAACTAGTCTCAGTTCTTTGCAGTTACTGATTTTCAGGCATAGCATCTTTTCAAAGATGCCTTTCTGGGGGTTGTTGATTTCAGGCCATTTTAACTGCGTGAGCTATACAAGTGTGAACTTTTTTTTTCCCCCCTAAAAGATGTGCCAACCTATTTTTGGTACTCATAATAAAGGCAGACGATAAAGACGAAAGTTGGGCATGGCTGTAGTCTTTGCAGGGAAAGGAAGGGCTAAGAAAACCTGTATCCTACAACAATACAGTCAAAACTATGAATGGAAGATTGATATAAAACAAAACTTCAAGTCAGGCAAAGAACTGCATTTCTATTGGCATTACCCGTTTTCTTTGCCTCTTCAGATATTTAGGGAAGCACAACGTATACTGAGAACAGGAGTAAGACGTTATAGAGAGATTTAAAAAAATACATGCCCTCAGCATAAAATGCATATTTATTAAGTTAATTTGTCATCTTTTTCAATTCATGTTACTTTCCCAGTAAGTGTGTTGCACAGGAATTTTAAGCAAGTAGGCAGATCCTATTTCTGAATTTGGGAAATTTTAGACTCTAAGGGGAATTTAAATTTAAACTCTTTAATTACATTCTCTCGGCATGTGTCTCTCAGTGTGTATGTGTGTATACACACGCATATTTAAATCAAACCATAAGTCTCAATATATAAACTATCATTTGGGAAATTTCTAGGCCTTACTGAATTCCCCAATGTCTCTTAGAAATAGAAAGTCTGTTTCTAATAAACTGATATAAATGCCAAATGCAACGAAATGTCACAGGGAAGACGCAGAATTGAAGAGTTGGTTGAGTATTTTACCAGTTTTTTTCACATGTGATGTGATCTCTATTAATGAAGGATATGTGTCCCAGCACACTTCATTGTGAGAAACTTCATTACCAGAGGTAAACTTAGCATTAAGATGTGCCCCTGAACATGGATCCCCCATTTTATCAGAAGAACATTATCTCTTGATCTTTACTCTTCCTTCCGCAGTGGCCACTGCAAAGTGGGAAGTGACCCTCCAGCCATCTAATCATGGGAAGAAGGGGTGCTTTTACTTTTATTTTTAAAATTATTTTACTTTTACTTTTAAAATCAAAGTCTCTGTATAATTCAGCTGCAAGTAACAAAATTCTCAGACTTCAGTTTGTTCACAGTGAGGAGTCTGGGAATGGGTAGTTTCAGATTTGGTGCAGAAGTGCAAAGTTCATATCAAAGAATCAGGATTTTTCTGTCTTTCTGCTCTAGCATCCTCAGGTTGTTGGTGTTTTGGTCCTTGGGTTACAAGATGGTTCCTGAGGAGGCATTATGGCCTCATGCCATCATGTCCGATTTGAAGAATGGGCTGGGGAAACAGAGGTCTTCTCAAATTAGAAGACAAATCTCACCCAGAGGCTCCTTATTAGGCGTTTTTCCATAACTCGTTGGCCAGAACAGGGTCACACGTCCCATCCCATCCTCCTTAAACCCTCAAGTTGTAAGAAGCATTGCCAAAAGGATTATCTAGGAAAGGGTACTAAGATTGCTGGACACATTAAAACACACCTCTTCCCCAAAGTTATGATTCGTATGGTAAGTAAGGAGGAGAAAGGGCTGTTGAGTAAGTTTTGCCAGTCTCCCAGGCTGTGACTTCCATGAGGTCTCCCTCACTTTTGTGTAACTCGGCAGTGGATGTATTTAGAATGTAGACCTTACTTCACCTTGGGTTCTAGCCCTCCAATCCGAAAATCTATTGGCTGTTTCAGAGAGAAAGGCAGGTTGTTTCTTGTCACTAGGTCTAACTTGTCATTTTATAGCTGTGAAGGGGAGGCTTGTCACATGATTCACAATGTCATAGTTCTGTGCATTCTCAGTTTAAGATTTTTTAAATCTAAGAGATTCTTGCTGTAGCTGTGTCAATTTAACTATTCCCTCCCTTTTGGATGCTTCTACCTGGATACAATATAAAAGGGAGAACAGTCAGTTTATCTAGTAACTTTGGATCGCCTTTTCTTATTTCAGGACCCATAAACCTCTGCCAGGAAAGATTGTAATGTAGGGCATCTGTGTACTCTCTTGTTGCTACTTTTAGCCACTCTGCTGGTTCCCCCCATCCCCAAATGCTTAATAAATATGTAATATAATTGTCAGAATTTTTTTGTATTACAGAAATCACTTTAAAAAGTGGTTTGTCACTTCTTAAAATAGTATTTTAGCATGTTATAAAAAGCAGTTTTTTAAACTCAATTTTGTGTAATGATTTCCCCACAGACTGAGGATGGGGTACGTTTTTAGACATTTCACATTATTTGTAATTTACTGATAAATTGGAAGGTATAAAATTATCCATTTAGATTTAATTTGTTTTAATAATGATAAACAATTGAAATGCAGGTAAACTCTTAAATTATTCGTGTTCAAAAGTGGTATGTGATGTTTACAAATCAATAATTTGCTGCGACATAATATATTCCATAGTGAATAATCCTGAATATTATTCCTGCAATCCAAGATGAAGAAAAATGAAATCTAAATGAAAGTTAATGTCTCAGTTTTGAAATGCTTGTTTCTTTTACTTTTTGATGTTGGAGGTCTTTCTTATTTGGATTTTGTTTTTCTCCCATTATATATTCATTTTCAATTTAACTATCATTGCTAAGTGAATAGTTGTCTTTAACAATTCATTCTCCTATTGTCCTGATCACCTGAAATCAAATACAAGTCCTTAGTTGGTTCTCAATAGGAAAAGCTCAGAGAAGCTGAAAAGAAATGACTGTAGAGGAAGAGCCCGAAACACCCTTGATGAAAACTTAGTTTAACATTTAGAAAAGCTCTTTTAATCTGGGGGATCCCATCTGTATTCCCTACTCCCAAACAAAAAGCATTTTAAAAGATTCCCAGAAAGAAAAGAATGACAGTTATACTTCTTTGGGCCCTAAATCTTGTCTGATGTATCTTCTTAATGAAATGAATGTGGAGATGACAAGTAGTATTTCTTTCCTTTTCTTGAGAGCCTTATACCCCCAAGATGTCATAGAACTGAACAGGATAGCTTGGATACTGATGGAAAAGTCAGATTTAGTCTAGAAATGCAAAATAATAGCCATATGCCAAACCACATGCATTGTAAGACTTGATACTTCTGAAGGAAAACTTAAAAGGTGACAGAATTCCAAATTTAGAAGCCACAGAGACATCTGGTATCTTGGAACTTTCCATTTCCCTTGGCAGTTAATTTTCCCACCTTGGTCAAAGTGTATATTTCTTTCTTAAGCACATTCTAATTTTAACATCCTCTCTATTCCACTGATACTGTGAAGTGGCCCTACTGTCAGGACCAACCATTTGATTTTAGCACTTAGGTCATTTAACAATTTCTTAGAAGAGCAAGATATGGGGGTGGAATTGAATTTACATAATAGGCATAACCACCCAACTTCCTTTTGATTTGTGGCATTTATATTTATTTCCAACTTTGGGTCTCAAACAGATGCATATGGGAAAAAAAAGACAAGTGAATCAAAATATAGAAAAGACAGCACATTTCAAATGATGATCATCATTGCGCATGAAGTGGTTTTTCAGTATCAAAATTATCTTGACAGGGTACCACCATCACGCTGCCTGCACTTTACAAATCAGTGGCTGGTAGCTGGTCCCTGTCTACTTGAAAAAATTCAATTTTAGTCTGCATTTGCCCAAAGTGGATGTTAGGGCAGAATGGAGGCTTGAGGAGACTGGTGAGGATTTGGGACAGTTATTATAAAGAACGTACTAATGAGTACATACAAGGATTATTGTATAGAAAAAAAATAGCCTGAAACTTAGGATATCACAGCTTTATCTAGTGATTCATGAATTGGGCAGCATCCCATCTGGGAAATAGAGGGGAGCTCGGCCAAGAGGTAAAAAGATTGGGTTATATAGACGGGCTTTAACAACCAACAAGGACGCTAACAGCATAAATGATGCTATTGGCTGCATCAAGATATTCATCTTTATTTGGCTAACGCCAAACCAGAGGGGCCTCGACATAGAGGCTAAACTGGAGCTGGCGGTCTATGGTTGGTTGCCCTTTGTTATAGGTTCTGGAGGAGCCAAGCCCTAAAAGAAATAGGAACTAAGTAAAACTTTGGTTTGCTGACGGGTTTAGCGTGAATGACTCCATCCTGGGTCCACGTGCATTATTTAACAGTAGCAGTGAAGGCTGTGTTGAAGTTGAATACTATGAATTTTCAGTAATGTCAACCATCCTGATTTAATGACACTCAGCAGCAGTCACATAGAATTATGTTTGTTTTAGAGCTGAAAGTGACCACTGTAGTCAACTCCATCACTTTATACATTTGGAAAGTGAGGTTCAAAGAAGCTAAATGAGTTGTCCAAGGCTATACTGTGAGTAGCAGAACAATTCTGACTTCTAGGCTACTTTCCTGAGATCACTACAAGAAATGGATTAGAGAGTTACTAGTGTTACATTCCTGCTGGACTCACTAATTCCCTCCACCGCCACTTACATAGATGACCATACTGTCAATGCTCTTCCATTTATTTACTTATCTCATTTACTTCTCAAGCTAACTCTTTGAAAGAGGTGGTAGTATTTTCCCAGTCTTAAAAAATGAGAAAACTAAGGCCCAGGTGGTTTAAGCAGCTAACTAATGGCTGAACCAATTCTTTCTTTGCATAGTCTAATTTTGCTTTTAAAGCTATGCCTTATATACATTGTATATCTAACCCTATAAGTCTCAAAGGCTAATGTTAATGATGCCTTAAAAAATTGAAAAAGATTGAAGATCAGTTTGCCTAAGAAAGCTTTCACTGAACAAACTGCAGTCTATGCATACGCCTTTCGTGCCGTTAGCCAGCAGTTATTACCAGCCGATGACTTCCCTGGAGACATAGTCAATTTGAAGTAGAATTGGCAAGTCATTTGTTTGACCAAGTTTTTCAAGAAACTGAGCCAGTGTAAACAACAAATGAGAGAGGTATCAACTTACACCTGGAAATCTCTAGAGACCACCTAAAATAGTCATTAATGATTTCTGGCTCAAAGTGTAACTCAATTTTGCTGCATTAGTAGAATAGTTTCTAATAATGGCCAAATGGACAAAGGCTTGAATTAAGATAGTGAACACAACCTTAGAAAGGGATGGTGGCTACATAACATTGTAATGTAGTTGAAAAAACTTAACTTGCAGAACTGTAGAATTGTCCCTCTGGAACCTTCTCTATCAGACAAATTTCACTGACATCTCATGCTTCTTTTTCAAAAAGAAACCCCCTATAATTACTTGGATTTAGATTCTATCTCATTTTGCCACCAGGTGAGGCATGGGTAATCATAAATTGATTCCTAGTTAAGGTAGATAAAAAGATTATTGGTCTTTATATTCTCAATTTTTATGGGGTATGCTCCCAATTAGAAAAGATATTGTAATCTTACACTGGCAGTTTTGGGGCAGGAAACTGCTGGGAGGCCTGATTTGTTTGGCTTTTTTATTTGCCCCCTCACGAAATTTAAAAACTATAACTGGGTAGGTGTAATGGCTGGTCAAATAGTTTGGTTACTATTGTCTTACACCTGGCCCTCTTCATACCTATGTCACTTGTCTGGCACTAGCAGACACTATACACTGTGGCTAAGCCTTTGAGATGAAATCTAGTCCATTTTCTAAAATGGGATATACTCTGGGTTAAGTGCAAACAGCGGTAATCCATGCTAAATTAAGATATGACTCGGCAACATCTTGTGGTAACACTTGATAATATGGAAGGATGTTCCCAGTATGTTTTAAGTGGGGAAAAAAAACTTCATAAAACAGCCCATGCTGTTCCCTTTAATTAAAATTTTATAGTTAAGATTTGGTGATTTATTTTTTAGGATTATGACCACAAACATTTATGTATATTTACGTGTGTATTTCAAAAATGTGATAGACACATTTTAAGAAACACAAGCATTCCTTTCATTAAAAGAAAAACCAAGTAACTGTAAAAATTAAAGTATAAAGAAGAAATCACCTTGTTCAATGAAACAACTATTAGAACATACGGTAAGGCACAGAATTTGGATGTTTTTAAAAGGGGAGATGGTGGTGGAAGGTCAACCATTATACTTCTGATTTTTATTACAGAGAGTAGTGAGAGACGAATAACAAACTAAGAAAATGCAGATTAATAAGTACAATAGAAATGATTTTAAGGGTAATAAGCATTGCAGTGCTGTATCTATAATGATGATATGCCTCTTTTCCAATGTGGAAACTGAGTTGATAGGGTCTATACAGAGAATACGATCTAAAAATCAGATATAAGTATCAAACAGTAATAGTATCCTACATTTATGAAGCATTTA
Source organism: Chaetophractus vellerosus (assembly GCA_004027955.1). NCBI lineage: Eukaryota > Metazoa > Chordata > Mammalia > Cingulata > Chlamyphoridae > Chaetophractus > Chaetophractus vellerosus. The sequence continues at coordinate 20,252 of PVKH010005215.1, forward strand.
CTTGTCTTATTATTTCCTATCAGAATGATTTACAAAGAAAGTGTTTTTATGGGTAGTATTCCATTTGATGCTTATGATATTGTAAGGCAGAATTCTATCTTTCAGAAGAGGAAACATACTTCAAGAGAGTAAATGAAATGTTCAGGCTGAGAAGGTAGATATCTTTCAATAACTTGATAAAGTACCTGTCTGAACTCAATCTTTGTGACTAGATTTGCTTTTTGGTTCATGCTTTCTTCTTGTCAACCGAAATATGCCCTTCACTCTTGTTTTGAAATTCTATTTTATTAGTCAACCTCTTCTTAAAAGTAAAGGTGCTATTCAAAATACTTTAAAACAAATATTTGAAATATTTAACCAAGAGAATGACATAGGCAGCAATAAATTAAAATGGTTAGAATGGGTGCCAAGTCATCATGTTGTCCCACAAGCTTTAGGCACAGCTAAAAAGGTATGTAAGGTATATATCAGCTGAATATCAGTCCAGTGGTAGAAAAGCCAAATCAATCAATTTTAATGAATTAGATGGGAATTATTTGGCACACATATCTGAGGCTTTTCAAAAGTGACCTTTTAGGCACAACAGGATCCAGGACATAAGTCTCTCTCACCACCTGTTCTCTTCTCTTTACTGACTCCATTTTTAAGAGGACTTTCTACTTGTGGTGCAAGTGGTCTTGTGGTGGCTCCCAATTTGTATCTGATTCCTTCAGCAAAAACAAACAGCTCTCTATTGGATGCCCCAGCATAAGCCTTGGAACCAACTCTGAATTGATTCTCATTGGTTCCTATCCCTGTGGCCCAGGGCATATGATGTGAACGCACAACTGTGTGATTATACCAAATCCATTGCTTATACACTTTGGATACATTGTATGCTTTAGTAATACGTATTCATAAAATTGATTTGTTTAAAAAAATAGGGTGCGTTGGTGGGAAAAATACATCAAATGTAAGATAGGAACTAGAGTGATTAGTAATATTTTGACGATGCTCTTCCTTGCATAGTTTGTAACAAATGTTTCACAACAATGCAAGGTGTTGGTGGAAGGGTGATGTATGGGAGCCCTGTATGATATTACGCATGTTTGCTTTTTAATTTCACAAGTTTTACTATCACTTATTGTTTATGTATGTTCATGTATGAATGATATACCTCAATAAAAAAAAACAACAAAGGCCTGGGGAAGGCAGTCCGCTTCACCCAAACCATTAGACTTAAAGTGAGGGAAGGGGGTACTTGAAAGAGAACCAGAGGCTTTAACCAAAAGGAGGAGGAAAAGTGACAGTCAATGACAAACAACTGTCTCATCTACTTTCTAGTTCCTCTGAATCTCAATTTTATTGCTTTCTTTAAACATTTTTTTCTAAATTTAAAAAGAATATACTCATTTTAAAAACTTAAGAGTAAAATAGGAGCAAAATAAAAATATATAAAAATGACACATTACTGAGTTAGAAAAGAAATTATAATTTCTATAGCACCATAATCCACTAAAAATAGTAAGGTGTAGAGGAGTGAGCCAACTTATGATTTACAAACAGGCAAATAGATTTTATTCGACTCTCCATCACCCTTAATATTTTTCTTTATAAACCAAATGGGAGCTGAAATTATTATCGCATTATAAAGTAAGACCAGTAATTACAAATAAATTCTCAGTGTTACCAGAATTTAGTGAGAATTTTAAAAATTAAAAGTGAAATAGGATAAAGTATATAATATACCAAAATATTAAGTAAATATTAAGTTACATATTGAAATGAAGTATACACTTCATATATACTATATATACTGAAAGCAGTGAACAGAGGTTGTATAAAAATCTCAGGGTACGGGCCAGCTAGATAGCACAGTGGATAAGAGCGCCAGTATACCACATGGGAGGCCCCGGGTTTGGTTCCCGGGGACCTCTCCGAGCGGGCAGACGGCCTTGAGGAAGGCAAGCCGCTGTGGGCAGGGCAAAGCCACCGTGGGCAAGGCAAAAAGCTGCCACGGGCAGGGCTGAGCCCACACGGGCATGGCAAAGTCACCCGTGAAACACAGAGCTGCCGCCTGCAAAGCACAGAAGCTGGGCAGCCCGCAAAAAACACGGAGCACTGCTGCCCGCAAAACATGGA
>PVKH010005216.1:0-22371 GCA_004027955.1 Chaetophractus vellerosus
ATATCCCATGGGTGTAGTGCAGGGCTCAGCAAGGTGCAGCTATGGACCAAATCTGGCCCATAGCCTGTTTTTGTAAATAAAATGTTATTGGAACACAGGAAAAAAAAGTTATTCTGTATTGTCTATGGATACATTTGTTTGTTTGTTTGTTTATGAAGAGTGAATTTTTATTTAAATTATTAGTCACAGATTAGATAAATCATAAATATGTAACAGACATGCTCTCTTGTTTGCTATTATAAAAAAATAAAAGGATATCATTTCCAATGGGGGGAAATACGTAATGACTGTTTGAAATGTGATTATTTTTCAAATATTTTTCATCCATTCAACAGAAGATTAAGAGGATTATATAATTATCTTAATTTTTTTCTTTAACAAATAATACAATCTTTTTTAGTGTCAGCCTGGCTGGGCTATGGTGTCCAGTTTTTGGTCAGCAATCACTGGTCTGATTGTTACTGTGAAGATACTTCATGAATTTAAATCACTAGTACGTTGATTGCATTTATGGCTGATGACATCTACAATCAACTAAGGAGATTGCCTTCAGCAATGAAAGAAGTCTCATCCAATCAGTTTGAAGGCCTTAAGGGGAAACCTGATGATTTCAGCAGTCAGAAGGAAGAATTTCCAACTATTTCAGCCAGCCAACTTCTCCTGGGGAACTCATCAAGACTTCATCAGAATTCCAAACTTGCAGCCTGCTCTATGGAATTCAAACTTCCCAATCCCCACAGTCACATGAGCAATTCCTATAATAAATCTCATAATATTTACATACATACATACAAATACATACACATTTATACACATATATATGGATACTTTTGCATTACAAAGGCAGGGTTAAGTATAGTCCACAAAGTCTAAAATATTTAACTTCTGGCCCTTCATAGAGAAGTTTGCTGACTCATGAGCTAGTGCAAATTTGTTTACTGACTATTTTGGCCATTCCCTATGAGTAATCTTAGCAGAAAGCCCCTTCTAGCTTGACTGACTCCTCATATTGTTTAATGGTGAGCAAGGAGGTAAGGGTAGGGGAGGGCACATGTGAATGAATTTGCCAGGATAGACACTGCTGGAGGCTAAGCGTTTAAATCACAGTGAAAGGGATTGCAAATTATATGTGAATGGGTAACACATTCAGCCGTTACTATTCTGCTGGTTTATTTTATCAGATTAGCTCCCAGGATTAGCTGAATTTTGATAGAGTGGGGTGGGGATGAGGTGATGGGTAAAAATCTAGGCTGGGTATGATATTTTAGAGAGGGTTCTGGGAGTCTCAGTCTAAACTCATAAGAGAAAGAGGTAAAATAGAGTAGCCACTGCCTATGTCAATAAATTATGTATCCATTCGATGACTATTTTTTGAGTCCCTGCCATGTGCTTAGACCTTGCACTAGGTGCTGAGGATACAGCAGTGAGCAAAACAGGGAGAGAAAAAATCCCTGTCTTCTTGTAGCTTATATTCCATTGAGCAAGACAGTAAGCAAGGATATAAGTGAAATATGTATATAGTGTGCTTGACCATGATAATTGCTGGGAGGAATATTAAAGCAGCGAATTGGGATATGATATATATGTGTGTTTGAAATTTTTGAATAAAAGCCTGAAGGAAGTGAGGGAGTAAGTATGTGGGTAACTGGGGGAAGAACATGGGTAATAGCATGTGCAATGGTCCTAAAGCAGGATGTGCTGGTGGGTAAAGGAATAGGGAGGAAGCCACGAGTATGGAGGGAGAGTAATAGAGGATGAAGCTGGAGCAAGGAGAGGATGGCATAGGGCCTGAAGTTTATAGTAACAACTTTGGCTTTTACTCTGAGATGGCTGCCAGAGTGCATTAGGAACCCACAGAATGGGACAAAATATTTGTGAATCATGTATCTGGTAATGGTCTAGAATCCAGAATATGTAAAGAACTCTTATCACTCAACAATAAAAAGACAACTCAATTTAAAAATGGGCAAGGGATTTGAATAGACATTTCTCCAAAGAAGATATACAAATGGCCAGTAAGCACATGAAAAGATGCTCAATATCATTTGTCATTAGGGAAATGTAAATCAAAACCACAATGAGATACTTCTTCATACCCATAGGATGGTGGCAATAATAATAATAATAACCAGAAAATAGCAAATGTTGACCAGGATGTGGAGAAATTGGAGCCCTCACATGTTACTGGTGAGAATGTGAAAGGGTGTGGCAACTGTGGAAATTAGTTTGGCAGTTTCTCAAAAAGGTTACCATATGACTCAGCAATTCCACTCCTAGGTATATACCCATGAAATTGAAATTGTATGTTCACACAAAAATTTGTGCATGAATGTTCATCATAGCATTATTCATAATAGCCAAAACATAGAGACAGCCCAAAAGTTCACTGATTGATAAATGGATAAACAAAGTATGGTACATCCATATAATGAAATATTATTCAGCCATAAAAAGGAATGAAATATTGATACATTCTACAATGTGGATGAACCTTCAAAACATTATGCTAAGTGAAGAAGCCAGTCACAAAAGGTTACATATTATATGATTCCATTTATCTGAAATATCCATAACAAGCATGTCTATAGAGACAGAAAGTGGATTAGTGGTTGGCTGCTAATAGGTAAGGGGTTTCTTTTTTTTTAATACATTTTTTTATTTTTTAAAAAAGATACTTAGATTACATAAATGTTACAAAAAAATTAAAGGGAATTCCCATATGCCCCACTCCCTACACCTCCCACATTTTCCCATATTAACAACATCCTTCATTAATGTGGTGCATTTGTTATAATCGATGAACACATTTTGGAGCATTGCCACTAAGCATGGATTATAGTTTACATTGTAGTTTACACTCGCTCCCACACAATTTTGTGGGTTATGGCAAGATATATAATTCCCTGTATTTGTCATTGCAACATCATTCAGGACAATTTCAATGCCTGAAAATGCCCTGATATTTCACCTTTTTTTCCCCTCTCCCTGCCCTCAGAACCTCCAGTGGCCACTGCCTACACATCAATGATATAAGTTCTTACATTGCTAGAATCACAATAAGTCTATAGTAGAATATCAGTAAGTCTACTTTGGTCCACAGTTCATTCTGCAATCCTAAGAATTCTGGGATGGTGATGCCCATTCCACCTCTAATTGAGAGGGGGCTTCAATCCCATAGGGCAGATGGATGGGACTCTCTTGCTTGTAGTTGTAGACTCTCTCAGTTCCTTGGGATGGTTGTTGTCCATCATGATCTCCTTGTTAGTCATCCTGGGTGAGACCAATGAACTGGTGTTGCAACTCTGTTAAGATTCAGGGCCCAGCTGGTACATGGACAGCCCAAAGATTTAAGTCTCTTGGACGTACACCTATCAACTCTAGTACTAATTGTAGATTCAAATAGAAGATTCCAAAGAGTCATGTGTAGGGAAACCACAGCTGAGTCCAACTCTGTCACACTGGGGAGCATACACATTACTTTCCCCCCAGCATGGGACATGCCTCCCAGGGATGAGCCTCCCTGGCACGAAGGAATTACTACCAAGCACCTACTAACAATGTAACTGGAGAAAGACTTTGACCAAAAGGGGGAAAAGGTAAAGACAAATGAGTTTGTATGGCTAAGAGACTTCAAAGTGAGCCTGGAGGTCATTCCAGAGGTTCTGCTTATTCACATCTCAGCAGGATCTCATTGACTGCCAAAGTAAATACTACCTCAAATAGTGAGACTCCTGAGGGCTCTGGAGACATCCAGACACTATAGTCAGGAGTTTAGTGCCTTGCCAGTGGGTATGGGGTTCCTTTTTTGGGTGAGGAAGATGTTCTGGAATTAGGTAGTGGTGTGGCTGTACAAGATAGTGAACACATGAAAATCCACTGAATTGTACACTTTAAAATGATGAATTTTATGTTATGGGAATCATATCTAAACACATTCATTAGAGTTTCTTTCTGGGTCTCTTCATCAGCCTCATCAACAGAACATTCAGAAAATTTAAAAAATAAATAAATAAAAGGGAATCATTAGATGTTGGCATTCTAGTTGTCCCAGAGAGCATTCACCATCTACCTCTGGAATTCTGGACAAATATGCTGTTCAAAAAGGAATTGAATACAAAATGCAATTATTGCTATAAACCAAAATTTTTAAAAAACCTGTGGCATCTTCAGAAAGTAAGATGTAAACTAATAGTTTCAGAAATTTGTGAATGTCAAACTGATTAATTTCTAGCCTATTGTGGCCTTAGCTACTGAACTCGCTTATAGGTTAAAACAAATTGAGGGTCTGTCTTTCTTAACAGCTCTTAGGCATGAGTATAGGGTTCCTTGTAGTGTTAGAGTACCACACAATAAAAGTCCAGGCTATAAATTTTGCTGTGCTTCCCAGCTAAATGTATGCTTTGAGTGGAGGCAGACTGGCGGGAGCTGAAGTAGTTAGAGCTTTGATTTACTGCTGCTCTATCATTCCATCTGACTGATAGGTTTGAGCAGTGATATTAAGGCAGGCTGATTGGTTGCTGTTTGGAGCACAAGCAATGTCCAAGTTTAGTCAGTTTGTAAGGAACACTATCATGACTTAGTGCCTGTGAAGTCACATGGGCATTAGGAGACAGAGGACCAGGACATTTGCTAATAAATCTGTAGAAAGATTAGTCCTGTCTGACCCTCATTAGTTTCCCGGAAGCTTTGGAAGGAGTGTCACTGATAGGAAGTCACTTGTGAAAATTTGCTGTATGTCACTACACAATATACTGTTTATGGTGAAGGCCAATTTATAAGTTTGCTTTGAATACCTCATATATAGAGTATTCCTACCAGTGTTTCTTCTAGCACTAAAAAACAAAAGCACAAATGAAGGTTGGCCACAAACAAAAAACAATGAGGATTTAAAAAATTTTTAAATCAACTGCAAATGCCGGAGATGAATTTAGTTGAATGCTATATGGTTAGAACATAGCTGATATCCCCCCAAGAGTTGCATTTTCTTTCTAACTCTAGGTCTCTTCATTTGAAAGCAATGAATATATAACTCAAATCAATAATATTCTTGGCTGTGGGATTAAAAAAATTATTATCCAGTCTTGTTAGTTTTTCATCAGCCTTCATTTGATATGTTTTTATTTACTTTGATGTTGGTAAATCTTTGCTAATGCTGTAATTATAGGAGTAAGCCTGAATATGTTTTGCCTAACATCTGCGAGTAAAATGCAATGTTTGATTTGTTTCTTTTTTAATTTGCAGTTTGGAAGAGGTTGATTAATCCACTGGTAGAGTCATCTGTTCCATCTTAAGTTACACCCATTCAGAGTTGTTATAAATCCATCTGTGAAGTTAACCAAATTTTTTGGAGACTAAATGACTGCATGATTCTGAAACTACATTAAAAAAATATAGCTTCACTCCTTAGTTAATGGGGATTTTTCTAAATAGTGCAGACATGGACAGCTTTTTGAATGTTCTTTTACAAACAGAAATTTCATTCGCTTGTCCATATCATGAGTTGTCATCATACTAGTCACCTTCTGTCATCTTGGCTACTGGATCATACTGAGTCAGAATGTTAGTATTCATTCTTTTCAAAAGCCAAATATTTGGTTCTGTTAAATCATATCTGGAAACTTCTTGGTTCCACAGTTTTTGAAGGAAGAGAGAAAGTGTGCACGGATAAAAACACATTCATCCAAACAATGGTGTTTTCTATTGCTATTGTGCAGAGGAAGAAAACTTTATATTAAACTCAGAATGGTAGCAATTTCAGCTAGTGAAGCCATGCCAAGGGGCAGTTATCTCAGAAAGCCTCAAGGGGAATTTGTGAGTGCCATGTTAGTTTTTCAGAAGCATGTGCCTGATGAGCCACTGGATACAATGAAAACCAGAGTTTTAGAACTTCAAAATGTTTCTGTTTTGATGCACTTCTTACAAAATGTTTTTTTTTTAAAGGAAAGAAAGAAAGAAAGAAAAAGGAACTTTATTTATAGCTTTACTGCTCCCATTGATTGAAAATAACTAGTGCCTGTGAAGAGTTGAAAAGTAAAATGAAAACAAAATAAAATTTGGAGTGTGGAAGCTAAGCCCAATGAGTTCCTGAGAGAGAATTTAATACTTCTGGGGAGAACAGAAAAGCTTGTTGATTGTTCACTATGTTAATTATTTCCATGTCCTACTGGGGGGAAAAATCAGAAGCCATATTATAGTTACATCCCATTGGAAGAAAATTTCATCTCTGAGTGATGATGGGTACAATGAGATTTTAATAATTTAAAGTATATTTCTGAATTCTAAAAATGGGTATGGGCCAAATTCCCAATTTGTCTAATAAAGTATAATAACTAGGGCATAGAAACCCTGACCAAACATTTCTTGATCAAAAGAGTTGCTCGGTCTGGCATCCAAATTTAGCTGGTTCTACTAAAGCCTCAGTTTGATAAAAGTAATATCCCATTCTGGTCAAAGCTTATTTTGTTCCCAGGTTAGTCTTAAGCCCCTAAGCAAATTTAATACAACTAGAAATAATGGAAGCTTTCTTTCTTTCTTTCTTTCTTTCTTTCTTTCTTTCTTTCTTTCTTTCTTTCTTTCTTTCTTTCTTTCTTTCTTTCTTTCTTTCTTTCTTTCTTTCTTTCTTTCTTTCTTTCTTTTTTAGTATTTACGGTGAACATGATGCTATTTGAGAGAAAAGGTATTTTACACATAAACATATCTTGTGGTAGTGATGTTAGCACAACATTGTAAATGCAATTAACAGCATTGATATGTATGTGTGTGTGTGTGTGTGTGTGTGATTAAAAGGGGAAATGTTAAATTGTATATATGGTAACAGAATAATTTTTTTAAAAAAATCCATGGAACTATGCTACACAGTGAACCCTGAGTTAAACCATGGACTTTAATTAATAGTACAATTTTTAAAATGTGGTACCATTCATTGTAACAAATGTTCTGCATCAATGAAAGCTATTAGTGGTGAGGTGGTATATGGGAATCCTGTATTTTACGCATGCTTTTTCTGTAAAAGCACAACTTCTCTACTAAAGAAAAAAAGAAACAAACAAAAAAGGAAAACAAAACAAAACAAAAGAACCCATATCTTATCCTGAACTTTGGAACTCTCACCAGTTATGTATGTTTATAAAATTGCTAAAGAGAGAGAGTGAAAATCAAAGTCATGTAGAAAAATAAATGTATGATTGTGACAATTATACTGTAAATGAATGCCTTCTGTGTAGACTTTGTTCTTTTTTAAGTACATGAAACCTTAGGATCGTGACAAGTCTTAACTTTTTTACTGAGAATAGCACTGATCTCATTATGGGTGCTTAGAAACAGTATAAAATCCCTCTTGGAACATGGTATAACCAGACATGCCATTTTTTTGCAGACTTCTTGAGTTTTAAAATATTTTCACCCAGTGTTGAAAGAAATTATGTTTTGGGAATTGATGTATTCTTATGTTGCATCTTGCAATCATCTGCAGGATGCAAATATTGCAAACTATTAGGAGTCAGCCCAAAGATCCCACGGAGTTCAGGAAAATGGTGTTTGGTTGACTGAAGAGATAGAATGAGTGACACAAAAGGAAACTTCAGAAAATACCCCTTCAGGTTGCCAGCTGATGTCAGGGCTCTGCTCAATGAGCATTGTTCATGACCATCTTTAAAAATAACTTTGCTTGAGTGAACTCAAAGAAATGAAGGGCATGTGTGTTAGTCAAATGCTTATCTTTGTTAACTGAGGGTCAACTTCAATGTCCTTGCTTCAGAGGTCAATGTATAGCTTCTGAGTTTCAGTCCAATTAGGTCAACGTTGCTTGTACCTGGCATTCTGTGACAGGCCTGGGCTGGTGACTCATGAGTCCATCTGCTCCTGTTAACGACATCAGCTTTAAGAGCTCTGATGAATGATGTTAGAAAATACATCTCATGCTTGAGCTGGAGCGCCTGATGAAAATGGCCTGCAGCATCTTTATTGTTCCTTGCAATACCAAATTCATTATTACATTTCTGTGTGCCAAATTGAGATTTATGAAAGGGATCCTGAGCAATTCCAGTTTCTTTCACAACTGCCCAGACTGACACACTGTTTCTCTAAAAATAATTTGGTGCCCTTTCTGCTGTGACTTCTGACTTTAATTTTCTGTGGGTTTTTGACTCTAGATCTCACTTTTGGAGCACATTTGTACAATTTAAACCTTAAATAGTTGAATTAGGGGTCTAAATCATCTACCATGGTTCCCTAAGAAGGTAGGATCAAAGCTGTGTGTTTGTGCCTCCTGTGTTTTGGAGAGAAGGTTGAAAGAGGGGGGAAAGATGAGGGCCAAGGCCATCACTCAAGGCAGATACAGCCCTTGGTATCCTCCGGTTGAGTAGGGCTGAAAGGCAAATGTCCTGACCCTGAAATGGCCTCCCCAGATAGGCTGCCAGCTAGACACACCAACAGTTGAGAGGACTACTTGGCTTTGAAGGTGAAAGTGAAGCCTGGCCTTAAAGGAACTCTTTTTGGTGAACCTGGGGTGGCTTGTGAATGATGATAGGACATGGCAAGTCATGATCTGGAGTCCAAATTCTAAGAAACTGCACTTCTACCTGGTGAACTTCACATTTTAAAGCTGTTGAAATTAGATCGCCTGGGAGTCTTGGAGACTGAAAGACAGAGTGATTTAAAGAGTGATTAAAAGAGTGGAAAGAGCATGACACAAGAAGACCTCAATTTCAGTGTCACTTACTCAATGTCTCACTTTGGATAAGTTACTTAACCTCTTTAGGCCGCATGCTCTATAGAGATAAAAATGGCCTAGGAAGTTTTTCCTAGCTGTAAAACTTTAATTTTTTTTCTTGTATTCTCCTCACTTCCTTTGCACATCACTATTCAAATGAGAAAATGCAGAACCATCCTGAGGGGTGAAAAAGAGATCTTGTCATTAAATCCTATACCCCCAACCTTCTACTCCTAGCAGAAATCACAGCTCCAAAGTTCTTGCTTAGGCTTCTGTATTTGCTCACCAGGAAAATCTCCACATATGTGATAATAGCTTAGTACATTTTACTCAGTTGAAAATGGACAGGTCAGTGGATGATTAAAATAAAATTGAAAGGTTTAGATAAATGAATTAATCACTTGGTAATATTCTTTTTTACAGAGACAATTGCCTTCATTATGCATGTTATATATGCTTGTAAACATTATACAAATAATATATAACTATGTAAGCATTTAAAAATTCAAACATTTTAGAATTTTTCTCCCCTTCATCTAACAATCTTATTTCCACACTCCAGAGCTAACTGGTTCAAAAAGTATTGTGTGTGTATCCCCTAAACTATGTTTAGATAATTTATATGCCTGTGTATATAAAAATGCACATATAAATTTTTGGACACACAGAGTCATGATTGATTATGCATTATTCTTGAAAAGCTCATGACCTTGAAACCAACATCTTTTCAATCCACCTTGTTTTATAGGAAATTAAGATTTAATGACAAATCAAAGGTCAGTATTATCATCCAGGAAGATGAAATTGGTGAGAATTAATGAAATTTCACATCCTGGTTTTCTAAAGACTTGGAAAAATACCACATTGGATTGGTTAGATTTGTTGGGATAACAATGGCAGACAATGATTCCTAACTTCATTCATTACTTCAAAGCTTGTTGTAAAATTCTCAACATATAACATTTATTCCCCATGACTTACTTTTATGAAAGTCTGATGATACCTCAACATGCGAAGCTTTATGTTAGGGTGGCTGTTGTGCTTTAGGAACAATAGATGTCACAAAATTTAATCTACACCATCCCTAGACTCTCATTCGGGATTGGTTACCTCAACTTCTTATTCCATAGCACTCTGGGCCCATCTTTATCACAGCAATCAACTGGAAGATAAACTGCACGTGAGCTGTGATTTGTGTCTACTTTGATTTACTATGCTTCCAACACCTAGAACAGTATCTGGTACATGGTAAGGTGATCGATAGAAATTTGTTGTTCCAATGACATTTATTTCACTTCAGCCTCTATTATACTGTAAACTCGGACAATAAAAAAAATTTTTTTTTAAGATTTATTTACTCCTCCCCCACCCTCGCCGTTGACTACTCTCCATGTCAATTTGCTGTGTGTTCTTCTGTATCTGCTTGTCTTTTCTTTAGGCGGCACTGGGAACCGATCCTGGGACCTTCTGGAGAGAGAAAGGTGCTCAATCTCTTGCACCACCTCAGCTTCCTGGTCTGCTGTGTCTCTTATTGTCACTCCTCTGTGTCTCTTTTTGTTGCATCATCTTGCTGCACCAGCTCTCCACACGGGCCAGCACCCCACTCAGGCCAGCTTGCCATGCGGGCCAGCTTGCCTTCACCAGGAGGCCCCGGGAATCGAACCCTGAACCTCCTGTATGGCAGACGGGAGCCCAATCGCTTGAGCCACATCTACTTTCCTCTCAAAAATTTTTGATGAATATTCTATACAGAAAGAAAAATAAGTGTACAAATAAAAGAGTAAGTGAATGAATGTGTGAAATGAGGACAAAATATTAATACCAAAAATGGATATCGTTATTGGAAAAGAAATTTGTCTGGAGTCCCATTAGAAGTCTGACCTGGTGCCTTCTTTGTTTTACTTTTAGGGCCTGGCTGTTACTTCTCCCTCAGCTGCCTTGGCCTGCTATCATTTCCTGTGCAAAGAAAACCCTGGGTGCTTCAAATATGGCAGGGAATGTACAAGTTTTAACAGATTCCCTTAAAGGAACTGCTCTTATGGACCCATCACATCAGTAATAGTTCATTTCTAAGATTTCTAGCCTGTTCTAAATGCCATATGCCTAAGGCTCATGTTTCGAATCAGGCAAGATGTGTGTGTGTGTGTGTGTGTGTGTGTGTGCGCGTGTATATCTATGTGTACATTATCATTTTATTTAGACAGCTACTACCAGTGAGTTTGCTCCTGGATGAGAATTACAAAGACTTCAGGAAGTACATTAATAACCCTATCAGCAAAATAGGAATTCCTCATGCCAAAAGGGCATGTCAGCCTGAAATAATTCTTGTTTCTTATCTGCTCCATAACTCACCTCGAAAAGATGCTACTTGAGGAGTTTCCAAAAATTTCACCATCAATCCAGGACCACTTTATGAGCACTTCCCGTTGTTACTGCATTTTCATATACATAGGCCCTATCTTTTCAAATATTTATCTAGCTGCATTTACTGAGAAAATAATTGTTTATTTCTTTCACATTTTTTACTCACAAAAGACATGTATAACTGCCACCCAGATCTAATCATCACAGACTTTTAGCTAATCATAACCAAAAAAGAAAAAAAAAATCTCCTGCTGCTTTATTAAAATGGAAAATAGATAGCATCTATTAAGATTTTTGAAATATTAAAAATACTTTGTGTGCCTCTATGCCACCTTTATGGACCTCTAGGGGCCTAAGGCTTTGCTATTTATAGGATCCCCATAAGTTTTAAGATCCGGAACAGAGATGCATGAGCATTGGAAGGGGTAGGCAAAGAAAAAAGAACCATGGAAATTTATTGAGTAACTGCTGGTGTCATAGGCCTTTAAAACATATGCATCTCATTCCATGTCCCCTAAGATTTTGTCCTTTCTGTTAATGCTTTGTGATTTATTTGCTACTTAAAGTAATAAGTATGAGAGCACAAAGAAACATTTATCATAACCTTACATTGTCATATCAAATTATATACCAACCATGCTTACAATAGAAAGTAAAACAAGTAGTTTTAAAGTGACACTTAAGATTAGATGTGGTGAATTTATTTGTCTGCTGCCTGGGTCTGATTCAATTTTTTCTCTTCTAATTTATGATAATAAAATATATTAGCATAAAGATGTTCTTATGATACATCCAGTGCAACACAAATTAGAATTATGTATTATATTAGGTTCTGTACCAGGGAGAGGTAGAGTTAGCTTAAGTGACTGAAAATATCGTGCTGCATTTTGTCATTTGTTAGTAGTTAAATTAGTTTAGGAAATGTGTTGCTGTTTAGTTTCAGGTGGTTTTGTTTTGGAATTCCCTGGGTATAGTCAACATAAAATTTAAAGAGGCTAATGCTTAACAAATGTTGCAGGACTTGACCTTCAAGGGCATAAAACCATTTATGCTCTAGAATAGTCAATTTATCTTGGTGGGAAGTTTCAGAAAATTTTTGAGAACAGTTACCTTACCACAGATTTAGGCATGGTAACTGCAGACAACAAAAATACACTGAAGGATAGTTACAAAATTTTAGCCAGAGCTCTGATCCTGTGTTCTCACTTGCTTTCTCTTCCTATTCCCCTATGTTCCATTCCCTCAAAATTTTTTTCTAAGCACTTATCAAATATATATATTTTAACAATCATTTTTTCTCATTTTTTGTTCCATCTACTGCTGGGGTAAAATGAAAAATCAGGCAGATGAGAGCAAATGGAGATGTAGAGGACTTAGGTTAAAAGAAGGAAAAAAAAACTACAGAAAAATTAGACGATTTTAGAAAATGGTTGTGTCTATATCTTGTAAATGCATCTGATTGGCAGCAGTAACAGAATGTGGGTAGAACCAATTAAGTCCAACTCATTGGGGTAGGGAGGGTGAGGGGAAGAAGGTGAGGGTGGGGATCCAGGGGTAGAGTGGTATGAAATTCCTAGTGGGAGTCCTACAGGTCAGCAGACAGAGGTTTGACTTCTATTTAAGAGGCCCAGGAATGAATGCATATCCCCCCATGACTGTCACCCTTACCCTTTCAAACAATTGAAATAGTCAAACAACTGACCATTGAATAGATGGGGTGAGAAGAAAGAAGAAACTGACTCAAGGGCTGCAATTCTGGATGAACTCAAAGGATGAACTCACTCAAAGTTCCGGTGCAAGAGTATTAGAGCTCACTGGCCCCCATTTCACCTTGGTTTTAGGATGATCATCATCACTTGGAATTTGATAGGTAATTTTCATCCCAGGCTCAAGATAAGGCTTATAATAATAATCCTGACATTTGGATAACTCTTAACTTTTCAAAGGGCTTTCATGTCTAGTATTTATTTTTCTCTTTTCAGTCACCCTGAGGGCTGTAGAGCTAAGCACAGCTATAACCATTTTATGGATGAGGGAGCCAAGTCCCAGAGCAGTGGTTACTTGTTCTCGGTCACTAAGGACAGTATCCCTCTTCATTGGGACCCAGCATGCTCTCTAAATAATTTTCTCTAGGAAATGCCATCCTTGTGCAGAAGCAATGCCCTTTCATTTTCTTCCTTTTGCAAAGGCCAGGGAGATTATTTAGGAGGTAACACTACAGCTGACCACCTCCCTGGATTAGCCAGTGGATGGGTGGCTGCTGGAGGATTTGTTCATCACTACCTCTTCATTTGACCCCTAATATAGATTTCCTGTCTCCATAAGAAAAGTCTGGCTCCAAGAATCAGGGATGGGAGTGGCGTTGCTGAAAAGAAAGTTATGTGCCTGTTTTCTGCTAATCACGTGGAATAATTCTCAGTCGTTGGTCCTCATGCAGTTGCTGGCACTTTCCAGTGAGTTTTCTGTGGCAAATAACTCCACATGCTTTACAAAGGGAATAGCTTGCAGATGTGGGTATGATAACCTGCATAGCACAACTTAAATATAGTAATTGTCTCTAGCCTGCTCTTAACTGTGGCGACAGAGTTTCTACTATGTCATTAGGGAAGGAATTACCAAGTTTTGGAACACAGTGAGTGAAGCTTCTGGCATCAGCTGTCCTTAGCTGTTTTTAAGGGAGTTAATTGGCTTCTAACCAAAACAATTGGGACGCGAGGTTGAAGTATGTAGGAATAAGAAGGAATTTAGATAAACTGAAGACATACAGAGTCCAAAAGTTAAAAAGTTTTTTCTTGCTATTGTAATTAAGCTTAGAAATCATCACTTTATCTCTTTGTGCTTAACCCATTGTGTCTTTTGTTCTGATTTTCTGTTATCTTCCTCAGCGAGATAACTTCAATTTAAAAGTGAATGGTTGGGAGCCAGTAAAACTTAGTGGTTGAGCAGGTATTAAGGTCCCAGTTTCAGTCCCCCAACCACCTAAAAAGAATAAAGAAAAAAAGAAAAGGTGAATGGTTTTGCTTTGCAGACTTTCTTTGCTAGCAGAGCCAAATAAGAAAAGATCCACAGAACTTTAGTCATGGATTAAGTTTAGAAGTTATCCCATTCAATTTCCTACCTAATAAGTTTCCTTCCACGAGTCCTTGGCAGGTGGTCCTCCATACTCCCTACTTTCCAAGACCTCACTTTGCACCATTATTGCCAGTAGAATGTTCTTCTCTATCCTGAATTTTTGCTACTCATAGGTTCTAGTTTTATCCTCTGGACTTACTTGGGACTCTTTTAGTCTGATTTTATTTTATTTTTTTTTTAATTTTTATATCATAGGTCTTCAAATATTTCCAGAGAAAATCATACCTCCCTTAAAGACAGAATAGCTAATGAATTTCATCTCAGTAGCCAACTCCAACAGATTAGACAATGGCTGACCAGAGGGCTGTGACATGGGTAAATGCTGTAGGAAAGAGAATCACAATTGATTAATAATGTCCACCAAGGACAAAGGAGGGGAGGGTTGTGGCACTGAGCACCCTTAGATCTTTCATTGAATTATTCTTCATACATCCATGGTTAGGCCCTGCATTATCCCAGTTGATATTTCTGGAATTATACTCCTCTTGAAAACTAACTCCCAGAAGTGAACACAATAATTCCAATGTGGTCTGACCAAACCAGAACACAATGGGACCGTGGTATCTATTGAAATGCATTCTCATCAATGTAGTTTTTCTGCAGCAATACTACTGTCCTTTGTCCTGACTCACATTGACATGTGAACTGTTATAATCCTAAATCATTTTCAGATAGCAGTTGACAATGCATTATAAATTGAGCGGTACCACAAGGCCCCAACCACCCCAAAATATCTCCCTACTATACTGTCTGGTGCTATAGTTTCAGTCTATGAGGCCTGATCTCTCCATTAGAGTTACTCCTTTGAGTTAGACAACTGTGAGTGGGGGAAGGAGTTGGGTCTGGGCGGATCCTATTAGGCTATTAGAAATCACTAACACATTGGTACAGAATGGCTTTTTGGCTTTTTCATTGATTCTATGAATATTGATTAACTTCCATGTGCTACGCATTATTTTAGGCACTGAGGATGAGACAATGGACTAAAGACACAAAACTTCCTATTCTAATGGAGCTTACACTATAATGTGGGGAGACAGCCAGTATACCAAAAAAATAATAAAATAGTTGGTAATAAGTGCTGTGGAGAAAAACAGAGTAGAAGGGAAGGATGGTGAGTGGTTGGAGAAAAGATGGTTGTGCTTTAACATAAAAGGGTCAGAGAGGACCTCACTGAGAAGATGAAATTTAAGTAAAGCACTGAAGGAGGTGATGGAGGAAGCCATGTGGAGGTCTGGGGAAGAGCATAGAAGAGCAGGTGCAGAGACTGTGGGAGCATGCCTGGTCTGGTTGAGGACCTGTGACAGGACCAGAGTGGCTGGAGAAGGATGAATGATGAGAAAAATAGAGATGAGTCCAGAAGAGGTACTGGGGCTGGGGCTGGGGCTGTGTAGGCTATTGTAAGCACGCTGGCTTTTATTCTGAGATATGAAGCCATAGGAAGGTTTTGAGCAAAAGGTGACATGATCTGACTTTCTTTTGAAAAGGATCCCTCTGGCTGCTGTGTTAAGAATAGACGGTAGGTAGGCAAGGACAAAAGCAAGAGGGATTTGTTAGAAGATTCTTATTCTAATCTAAGTAAGGTATTGGTGCTTGGAGCAGGGTGAGAATAAAGGAAATTGAAAAATAGCCAAAATCTGGATACATTTTGAAAATAAGTATCGAAAGATTCGTGAAACTAGGTTTTGGTATACAAGAAAGAAAACATTCAAAGGTAGCATCAAGTTTCTGAGTCTGAGCATCTGGAAGGGTGGAGGTACCATTATTAAATGGGGCAGACTGAGACGAGCAGGTTTGGGAGGAAAAATCTGGAGTAAGTTTTTGATGCCTCATAGACATCTAAGTGGATGTGTCAATTAGGTGGTTGGACATGTGAGTCTGGAGTTCAGGAGAGAAATCCAGGCAGGAGATATAAATTCCTCTCTTTATAAATGGTCATTAAAACCCTGAGACTGGATGAGCTCCCTGGAATATAGGTAATATGAGAAGAGGACCAAGGACAGAGTCCTGGGGCACTACAGCATTAAGAGGTGGGGTTGATGAAGAGATCAACAAAGGAGAGACTTGACAAGGAGTGACCAGTGAGCAGGAAGGAAGCCTAACGAGTGAGTGTGATGTCCTGAAAGCCCCGTGGAGAAACGCTAACAAGGAGGATGGAGCTATCCGCAATGACAAATAATAGTGATGGGTTAAGTAAGTTGAGAACTGAAAATAACTACTGACTTTAGCAATTTGGAGATTATTGGTGACCTTAATAAGAACAGTTTCAGGGAAATGCTTGAGACAAAAGCAGGCTCAAGAGAGAATGGGAGGAGAGAAATTGGAAATGGCAAGTAGAGACAAAACTGTTAATGAGTTTTCTAGTAAAAAGGAGCTTAGAAATGGGGAACAGATGGAGCTATAGCCAGAGGGCAAGGTGAGGTCAATAAATTATTATTTTTAAAATGAGAAAGATTACATTTCCCTCACTGATGGAAATGACCAAGTAATGAGGGATTTTCAGATTAACTATTTATCATCAGGAACTTGAGTAGATAAGACAATTGATTTTGATGGAAGAAGAAGAGTCAAATTCTTGGAATATTCTCCTGTGTGGGCAGACCATGATGGGGAAAGCAGCCTTTTAGTAACTGGATTCGCTGGACAGAAGGATTGTGTGTGCATGGGGGGTGGGGGTCAGGGGTGGACTCTAAAGACAACTCTTCCCTGCTTCGTACCAATGCCTAGATCTTCCGCAAGAGTACGGAAATCAGGTGACTCTCCACCCTAACATGTCTTAAATCTAATTTGTATTTCCATTCCCCCACCCCCCTCTTTTTATTCAGTCTGCCTGTCAGTCAATCAATGTCTTTATTATCATTCTCTTAATCTCAATCTGATTTCCCCTTCTGCCCAATTTACCTTTATGTCTTCCTTTGGTGTCTAAGATACACAATAACAGGTGATTTTCTAATTACAAAGTTCTCTTTATTCTTGGTAGTGCTGGTTTTGCCCCTAACTCTATTGGCTTTTATTACTTTTTTCTCAAGTTTATGTCTCAGTGGGATCTAAACAGGTTGCACCTTGTCATCCTCCCTGCTACATCTCACTTGAAACTCATCTAGTTGCCCACAGCTGGGGTACCTCTTAAGCAGGCAGTTCACTGGGGGTCCGTCTTACTCTTTTGGTGGGAGAAGAGAGAATATTGCTTCTATCCATCCACCATCCACCCATCCATCCATTCATCCATTCACCATTCATTCAGCTATTATTTATCTAGTATCTTTGTGCCAGGCATTGTTTCCAGCACTTGGGGATTCAAAGGAAAACAAAAGATCCCTTAGGAATCTTACATTGGAGTGAAGACTGATAATAAACAAGTAGAATACAAATAAAAATTACATATAGCTTATGATAACTCCAAGGAAAAAAATGTACAGGATGTTCTGAAGCAGAATATCTGGGAAAGGAGGGAAGGTATTTTCTTTAGATAACGGTGGTCAGGGGATTCTTCTGAATTTATAATCCTCTCGTTCCTCATTCTGGTGAAGTGGGTGGGCATGGGGGAGAGGCCTTTATATGGGTACTCCTGTATAATCGCCCCTGGATGCTTTCCCGAGCCTCTCTTTAAAGAAAGAGTGAGACCTGGATGTACAACTGTATGGGAATTAAGAGAGAGTAGTAATGTAATAGAAGTGGATATTGGGAGTCGGGGTATGTTCTGTCTGGTGCCTGGGGAACACATGGAATGAATTCTGCACTCCCTGGGCATCAGGAATAAAGGAGCACTGGTGGGGGGGGGGGCAGCACCTGGGCTCAATCATAGGGAAAAAAGTAAACATTAGTTGAATGTCACTATTGATTATAAATTCTATGTATCTGATAAGAAGGATATTAATTGCCAAGGAGACTGCAAGTTAGCATAACCTGATGGTGACTTGCCAAATGTGGGAATTAACAAATTTGCCCACTTCCCCTTAGAAAATAAGTTATATAATGGCAAAATCAACCTGCCTGACCTATGCTAGCATTCATAATGCAATATCCATTACACTAAATGATGTGGAGGGAAAAATAATACTTGCATGATAGCCAAATATCAATCAAAATAAATGCCAGGATCTAGGCTATGTTGGACATTCAGATACAGAATGGTAAAAGACTTTCACTGGAAACAAAGAACCACGTCAACAGCTTGAAGAAGTCTAAGGAAAGAAGATTTTGAAGAAGAGCTTCTTCTAATTGAAGCTAAATGCCAGGGCCCCCACATGTGTGGAGGTGGAACAGTACCTGTTATTTTTAAGTACTTTGTACTTTTCAAGCATTTAATAAGTGCTTCTGAATGGAGTAGAACAAAGACTGCCAGGGGAGATATGTAATTTAAAGAGTTAATTTGTGTTCAAATGGGTAAATATTATTGGCTGCCGTTTATCTCAGTCCTCTCCCTTGAGTGCCACCTAACAAGCTTTCTGGGGAGATAATGCAGCCAGGGCTTCTCCCAGCCCTGTGGGTTACAGAACAGTCCAGGCTGTGCCTTTTTAAAAGTTTACAGTTCAGTTCAATCCACCCTAATCTAATCATGGGCTTCACAGTGAGTAAAATTACCCCTTCCTGAGAAGAGAAGTTTAAATCTCTAGCTTTATTTCTGCTTGGTTCGTTATTTCATGTAACTCACATTGTGTTAGTCTTTATAAAGGCCCTAAACCTTAATCGCTCCCATCTGTTCAATATTACATGGTAATTTGGTAGTGAAAGAGTACTAGGCTAGGAGCCAGTTTGAGTCTAGTCCTGGCTTTGTCACTAAATTAGCTATGTGACTCCAACAAGTTCCATTAATCTATGTCTTGGATTACCAGCTCCTCCTCTCTGACCCTCCTCTGGCCTCCCTATGCAGTAGGGAGAGGAGGCAGCTCTCAGAAAGTGCTTTGAGAACCCACATCCTAAGGGGAAGTGAAAGTGGAGGTGAGGGAGGAGGAAGAAAGACATCCTCATCTTCTCACCCCAGAGGTACAGACCTCCTTGCATCTGCATCTGCCTTCTCCCTCTTCCCACCTGCTACAATGGAGGACCTGTCCCTGCTCCTCTTAAGCCCACATCCTCCCCCTGGGCTCTGAATCTCTTCCCATTGCCCCTTTCAAATACTCTGCTCTGTTATGTCCTATTCTGCCATCAGCTCTCCTCCTTTCTGGATCTAACACTATATACAAACAAGCTCAACTCTCTCCCTGAAATCTTCCCTTGTCCCACATTGCCTGCTGGCTACTGCCCATTTCACAATCTGACTTCACGAAAGCCTTGTCTGTGTACCTGTGCTGTCTCTGCATCCTCTTCAACAGCCCCCAAGGGGGCCTCTTCCCTGCCATGTCATCCCCTCTCCTCATTCTCCCCATGTGCTTACTTCACAATTTAGTGCTATATAAATAGTCATGACATCTTATGTACTTATATTACATTATTATGCCTAGTTTTTAACTTTTAATAAAGGCATATAATTTATTTCTTTCTTGTGCATTTTTTTGTATGCCATGGGATTAATAATTACTTTTTAAAAAACTGCTTAATTTTCTATGTCCCATTACTTTCAGTCCCACCCACCCCCGGCCCAGTGGCTCTGTAAACCATATTCTTAATATTTCCCATACTTTGAGTGTATCCATTCCATCTTTTTCACCCTGGAGCCCTCCTTCTGGGAACCCTCCATCCTGCTGTTCTCATCTGAACCTGTTCCTCTCTAGGCCTGCTACTCAGCTGTCATCTGGGGACTTGCCCTGACTGTCACTTGGTGACATAAGTGTGATTCCAGAACTTTTCTCTGGCAGCCGTGTGTGGGACATAATGGGGCCAGGAGAGATGGAAGCAGGAAGACTAATTCAGAAGACTTTTGAATTAGCTCAGGCTAGAGATATTTAGAAGAATTTCAAAATGTGTACTATAAGGTAAGGTATAGGCTCCCCTTTCTGATTCAATGACAATATGTCCAGAAGAAATCATTATTTATTATTATTATTATTATTTTATTCCAACATCAGTCAGGGTTCAATACATGAGCAGAGTCACTATGAGTGTTATAGGATAAGTGATTTACTAAATGACTAGATGTTGCACAAATGTGGGAGACAATGGGGAAGTGAAGGTCTAAAAAGGGGAGTTGGGGGATCAGGGGATTCTCCAGCCAATCAGAGAAGCTGATGTGGGGGATGGGGAAAGCCTGTGGGTCCCTGTGTCTGGTGATGGGCTTGAGACCTCTATTGGTGAAGTGCTGGAGAGGAGAGAACCAGGAGAAGCTGGTTCTGTCTGTCCCCACTGCTTTTCACAATGACATTCAGAGAACAATAGCTCTTGCTTTTCTTCAGTTTCCCAAGTCCTGCATGAGTACCTCTTTTGGCTAATTCTAACCAGGAACCATTAGATAAGGGAAACACAGTTCCCACTAAATCAAATTGATAACAGATCAATCCAACAAAATGCCTTACATTTGCATATTGCTTTATGCGTTGCAGTGCACTTCAACATGTTTATAATAGCAAGCACTGGTAATCATAGCTAACACTTATATAGTGTTGCTACTTGCCAGCAATTGTGCTTTACTTTAAATATATTAACTAATTCAATCCTCCCAATGACCCTATGAGATAGATATTATTATTTTCATTGCCATTTGCAGATGAGGAAAATAAGACACAGATAATACACCTAACTTGCTTGAAGTCACGTTTTCTCTAGGCATTGAAGTCAGGCTTCAAACCTTGGCGGTCTAGTCCATCCTGCCTCTTGCCCCTGGCCTCCAGCATGTGCCCGACCGGTCCACTTGTCTGCCCTTATTCTTTTCACAAATATGTCTCAGGCCCAGACTTCCCCTTTGTGGGTCATGAATCGAACTTCCTTGTCCTCTTGGTGGATTTCTGTTCTCATTCACCGGGGAAATCTTCCAGGAAACCTGTGTATATTTCCCGCAGGAGACACAGGGCCATATGCTTCCTTGACCACAGGACTTGTCACCTCAGGTGCATATTTCCAAAATAGGAAAAGCCTAATTCCCAGAAGGGGAGGTGTGTATGTGGTGGGGAGGGGATCGTCACTGTAAATCTTAGAATTGTTCAGATTGCAAAAAGAAACTAGGTAGGCCACATTTCTTTCTAGAATAGAATTTGATTTCCAAGTCCCCTCTTGCAGCCGTCACATTAGTTCCCCAGTCTGAGATCATGTGATTACTCAGCAGATTCCAGTCCCCAGGCTGCCGTTCTACAAATTGTCAACTTCCCTTTCAGAAATCACATATCTTGAAAATCTCTCTTGCATGTATCCAAATGCCCTGAAATCCACTTAAAACAAAGAGGTGTGTCTATTTGAGTTTGTCGGTGATCTCTGTTCAGTTCCAGAATGGCAGTTTAAACTGCACTTGGAACAAAGAGGCAACAGACAGCAGTGAGCTAATTAAAATGAAGCCTTACTTCATGTTTCCAATGAGACTGAGTTATAATTACCCACACCACTTCCTGAAACAGTTATTTCTGCTTGGCCTACTGAGTAAAGTGAAATCCTATTGTGATATTAGAAACATGCATTTCTTCCGCATGTTGAAGGAATTATGAGCCACACTTTCTCCTCAAATACCCCATCTAAACAGAGAGGAAACACTATGTGTCAAAGAGTGTGTAGACTGACAGCATTATGGCAATAACTGACATTTAATGAGCACCTATTATGTACTAGGCACTGTTCTGAATGCTTTACAGGTAGCTCTTTAAATTCTCACACCGCTTGTGATGAGGTAGATGCCATTTTTCTCTTCATCTTACCAGCAAGGAAAATGAGACACAGAGAGCTTACAGGGAACTGTGGGATCAGTGAGTAGTGGAGCTGGAATTTGAGCCCAGGCCATCTAGCACCCAAACCCTTGTTTGTTAGACTACTATGCATTCCTACCCTAAAGAAAGAAAGGTGAAAATGAACTAAACGAATTTTTTTTTTTTTTTAACCTTAACATGTTACTTCTGATTCTAAATCCCTGTTGTGTGTGATGGGGGTCGGGTGGAGAAGAAAGCTGTGTGAAGGCTCAATATGGGTGTGGTGGGACAAGTCTCTTCCATCCTAAAGAAGTCCTCCCTCTCTCTGATCTCCAGATCAGAGAGATCAGTGAGTCCTTAACATTAGGCCTGAGGTGGAGTCCTGAGAGGCTGGGGGGG
>PVKH010005217.1:0-22371 GCA_004027955.1 Chaetophractus vellerosus
AGATATATCCTAAACTTAGTTTTTGTTTGTCTATTTTAACAAAAATACTGGGAAGTCTTAGGAAAGATATCTATTCTTATCAGCGGGTTACTTTTTGTTTCAGAAATTTAAAGAAATACTTTAGAACTTAGGCCTGGTTTACAGTTCTATGCTAATTTGTACCACTCTTTTGGGGAAGTAGGGATAGGTTTAATCGAAATAGGATGGGAAGAAATTTTTTAAGAGATTTCTAGAGCCTCTCTAAAGAAAAGAGAGTCTCTTAAGATGTTTAAAACTAGGCTAAAATTAATATCTGCAATATGTGATAGGAACACTGTAGTCAGATAATGGGGCAGCTACTCTAATGGATTTTCTGAGGTATTAATGTCTCTGACTAGAGCATAAATGCAAATGTTATTCATTCCCAAATTGGTTCGTTTTATTTTCACATTATCTTTTTGTGTGGCTAAAAGGTAACTCAGAATATATATTTTTTAAATTCTACTAAAAATGAATCTTTATAAATCAGAATTTTAGTTATCTCATGTCTATGATTTGGTGAAAAGTTTAAAAGTTTAAAAAAAACACTTTTGAAAAATGTCTGTCTTCATATCCTCATTAGGAAACTTCTCTTTAATTTTGTAGTCAAATCAGAAAATTAATGCCCGTTGGACCACAGAGGAGCAGCTTCTAGCAGTGCAAGGTATATTAAAGATAAGCAGTTATTGTTGTTAATAATTATCTTTAACTTGTCATGAAAGGTGCCTACCATAGTTCTTCCCTCCTTTGGAAATGGATCAAGAAAGGGCTCTTGTGTTCACCACAAAGTCCTGGTGACCAGCAATTCTGTGCTGTATTTGTGAATGTATCTCTGACTCATTATATAGTGAGCCGATGTGTATTTTGGGTCATGAACAGCACATAACACATTCTTAGCACTAAATAAAATGATGGTGATGACAAGCATGGACATATCACTTGGGCCTCTGCTTTCAGCATTCCTGCAATTGGGTTCATTCTTACTATATCATTCATTGGTAACTTATAGTTAAAATCATAAATGAACTATGATATATTTCTGGTTTCTCTAATTACTCTGTATGATAGTGTTTCTCTATTTGATGAATGTCAGGTACTAAAAATATTAATTATATGCTTAACTTTCTGAGTATCATAAATTTAGGAGATAGACCACTGAATGCTTAGCAACATGAATTAAAAGAAAAAATATATATAGCGTTTTAAATACATTATTTGTATATTGCTTTTGTTGAATTGTATGGCAGAAGAATTTTGAATTATGAATAGCCATGGACAAATTGGAAGCCTTATAAACTTGACTTTTCTCATGTTTTGAAAACTTAAAGAAGGACAAATTATATTTTTATTCAGCATTCTGCGATTTTTTTCCCCTCCTTCTCTCAAGATAAACTGTTTGCTAGCTGACTGTAATTTAAGCTTTGATCTACATTTTGTTTCTTCCTAGCTGAGCCCTCTTTGTGTTGAGCTTTTCATCTAGGTTAACTACTGTGAAAGAATGAGGCCTAGTAAATGTATATGTAAACAGTCTAGCAGTGAAGCATAGAAGCATGCCTTTTAAAATATTTCCACATATTCATCAGAGAACATATTTAATGTAAAAATGCTGTTCAAGCAACTTTCAGATACAAGAATAATGTAAAGATTGACTGCTGGGGGAGTCGATGTAGCTCAGTGGATGAGCACCTGCTTCCCATGTACGAGGTCCTGGGTTCAATCCCCAGTACCTCCTAAAAAGAAAGAAAAAAAAAAGAGAAAAAACCCAGCTCCCATTGGGGAGCGAATGTAGCTCAGTGGTTGAGTGCCTGCTTCCCATATACGAGGTCCTGGGTTCAATCCCTGGTAACTCCTTTAAAAAAAAAAAAAAAAGATTGACTGATGAATAACTACAGTTTGGATTAGGGAGAGTGAGAATTATCCAACCAGTATGATTTGAAAATGTCACAGGCGGGTACCAACAGAATGAAATCAGCCTTCCGTTTTGGCCTATACTGCATAACACAATCATTTCATAATGAGAAATACTTAATATTATGGAGGCAGGGTGCTAGATGTGCATTGAGCACATCCAATATTGTGAACTATGTTTCTGAATTAATCAGAACAAGGTTCATTTAATTTATAAGGCTCAGTGGTAGCTGTTTTAAAATTAGAAATTGACAATTTACGAATGTGCATTTTCAGTGGCTCTTTTATATTCATTTAGAGCTATGACAACTTATAGCTCTAACATCATTATTTTAAAAAGACATTACTTTTATTCATAGAAAGCCTATGTTTCCCTCCATCATAATTGCATAACCTGTAAGAACTGAACACTGGTTTCTAGTATTCAGTTGCTTACAGGTCAGTAAATTAATCCTGTACTCTTGTATAAGAAATTATCCCAGTGAAAGGATTTTCTGAAGATCTCCTCAAATAAAATCTGAGCTTACGTTTCTGTATACAGTACTCAGGATTTGATATTCTATAGCCCTGCTTTAGGTGGTACAGTTTATTGAATCTTATGGCTGGGTTGGATATTATGCAAAGCTGCATTCAAGAGAAGAGGCAATGGCAAGATTTCTATATATAGTTTGAGCTATATGTGTGGACATTATCTCAGCTGTAAATATTAAAAGAATGGAGTGTTAATACATATAATCAAACACATCCTCTATACTGAGGTATATTCATATTGTTATACACATTTAAAAAGCAATCCTTAAATAAATTACACTAATATAGTAGTTTGTATGAAAGTATGCATGTTCTTAGGATTTTGAAGGCATGCTATCAATAAGTATTAATTTCTCTGTTTATATTTACTTATTTTGACTGGATTTTTTTTTTCACTTTGGGTTTTTGTTTTGTTACATAAAATTAAACAATATAAAGCCATTTGTGTCCAAAGTAGTTATTTTAGAGAGAATCTTTTTTTTTTCAATTCATTGTGGTATTTTTTTAAATTAATTTTTTATTTATTTTTTATATATCTATATACATTTTTAGGATACATTGATTACATAGAATTTAAAAGTACCATTTTTGTCTCACATGCCCACACATTTAAATAATGCCCAGGTTGCAGATGTGGCTCCAGCGGTTGAGCACCTGCCTCCCACATGGGAGGTCCCAGGTTTGGTTCCAACCGCCTCCTGAAAAAATAAAAAACAATAAGTAAAACAAACCAAAAAAAAAAAAAAAAAAAAAAAAAAAAGAATGAATAAAGCCCAGAAGTGTACCTTATAAACAGTATAATCATATAGTAATATCACCTGTACCTGAGTATGGTTAAGGTACATAATTGCAGTATCTATTTTAATGTGTATAGTTTGCTCTCCAGAAGTATTTATCCTAGTGGGCAATTGTTTTTGTTTTTTTGCTCCTGTTGCTGCTACTTTTTTTCAGTATTTACTTATGATAAACTTTTATGTGGTGTTACTCTTCTGGCTGTTTCAGTTTTTAAAGTAGTAATAAATTATTTGTTTTGATGTTAACATCTTTTAATTTGTATAGCACTTTATATGCAAGACATACATTCTGATTTGATACTCATTTGTTAAGGGCTTTGTTTTATCTTGCCTCATAGTAGATTACAGTGACCTAGAGAAAGAAATATTTACTCTAGTGAGAGTTATAACTCTACTGTTAAACATTTTTGTAGTAACTCTTTTAAAACCAAATATAAATATATTAAGAGCATTTCCTGAAGCTTAAATATATATTTACCACCTCACATTCCTATCCCATCCACTCATATTATTGTTAACTACATGCTAATCATTTAAATTAAGGTTCTTCCTTAATTGAAAGGGGGGGGGGGCGGGGAGGGAATCATTCTCAGACCAAATAGGAATGTCTTTATACAATTGTAATCTATCATTTGTTAGGTTAATTCCAGTTCTAGCTATGTTATAATTTCAACAACATTGTTCAGGAGTGCCCAATTGGGATATTATAATATAGATTATTTAATCCCTTAAAAATATTTTGTCAAGGATGGTATTTCTACAATTTCTTTCACCTGTTTCAGCCGTAAGTACCTAAATTTACAATGATAACAAATACTAAGTTAACACTGAGACCAAGTATACTCTTGACATTATTTGTATTAGTGGTGAAATATCCTTGTTTGTAACTTGTGGCATATATATATAAATATATAGTTTTCTAATTTATTTAGTGCTTTAGAAATTACCCTGAAGTCAAACCTGATATTCATATGCTAAGCTTTCCTGTTTAGCAAGAATTAAGAAAGAAATTAGATTCTAGGTGTATTTTATTTGTAGCAAATGAAACAGTGGCTTTTTTCAAAAATAAAGTGTGGGAGGGGCAGAAGCACGGTAAACAATATTTGCCATTTTTATTTCAGTTTGCTTCTTAAATGTTTGCATTTCTTAGTTATTAGTGCTAAAAAAAAAAAATGATATGCTCCCCAACCAAAACATCTGTGCTAAATTCACATAAACAGCAACAAAACTTCCAGTTTATCAAGATGTCAATTTTAATTTTTAGTTCTTTTTTCATTTTGCCTGCCATTTCACATAAAACAAGAAATAATACTATGTTCTGGTGGGTTTTGCTTACCATTAAATGTTACCTCTCTTCCTGTAGTTAATAAATCCATTCCTTTTTAAGAGACATGAGGTTGCACATCTAGAAATTGACTTCTTTTTAATTTTATCTCATACTAACAAAAAACTAGATTGGTAGAATGGTTCAGAAATTAAGGGCAAAAGTAGTTTGACAGTTGATAAAAACGTAGGGATTGTACCCAGTATGTGAAGGATCAAAAGGAAGTGGAAAAAGGAGATTCATTCCCTTATATGTAACAGAGACCAGTTTGCTTTAGAGAGTTTTCTGTTAGATAACTATAAGTGTGAGATCCAAAGTATAATTGTCAGCCTTCTGATGCACTTCAAATAATTAATGATTCAAACTTCCAAGCATTTTTGTAATAGAATTTAACTTATAAGGAAGATGGGGATGCAAGACCCAGAAGAGAAAAGATAGATATTGAAAAGAGAATATATGATTTTGACTTTCAGCCCTTGCATAAATGTACTGTCCCATTGCTACTCATATCTTTCCCACCTTTTTAAATTCTGAATTCTTGAAGAGATTTATTGGAGGTGGGAAGAAATGCACATTTCCAAATGGTTTGAATTTAAAACTTATTAATAGAAAAGGACCACATCTCTAGAGTTTCTGGTTTTCACTATATTCCTTTTATTTAAAAAATAAAGTTTTGAAAAATTAATGTTTCCCAGTCATCATACTAATTTCATGGTTTTTTTTTTTTTTTTTAAGAAAATTTGCTTTAAAGAAGCAGGGAAAAATATTCCCCGAAATTTCATTACACAGAAGCAGCTTATCAACTATTGATATTTCAACTTTTTTTTTTTTGATAGGCCAAAATCAAATATTGAAAATAACTTCTTAAACATGCCAAAAGTAGCTATTCATGATAGGCTATCCCTTCTAACTGAAAAAATAAAATAAAAATGTCTGCAATTCCATGTCCAGGCTTGGGAAAGCACCATACTGTAAATATTACAAATATTATAAATGCTCCGGAAGTTATTATCTTATTAGCCATAGCTCAGAAAACATGAATGGATGTTTTTGGGTTGGGTAATATACACTATTGTTTGGAAAATGTGGGTTATCATAAAATTTAATGATAACAGAATAGCCTACTGAGTTACATCTTTTGTGTAAATTCCCAAATAAGACTTTATATTAAAGACTATAAGGTATCATCTGCCTGAGTTGGAAGCCGAGTTGTTTCATTGTAGCTTTCAAATGAAATTTAGAAATTTGACAAAACAATTTTTTCCTCTCCCTGGGAAATTTATAATTTGCTTCACCCAGGGTTCCCTTAAATTTTTATTTCAATGATCCTTGAAAAACTGACCTCTTGCCCTGAAGGTGAGTTCAGTTTAGCAAATGTGATTTAAATGGACTTGAGCCTTTTATATCTTCAGGAAGGGAGGTTGATTTAATCATCTTATTTAATTCCCTTGCTGATAAGGTAAGCAGATTGCCTTATCATAAACTATGAAACAAAACAAAACTATTGGCTGCCTTTCTTCCCAGGTACAGGTTTGAGCTAAGAAAGTTCTGATGCTGTGTTTTGTTAAAAGTTGATTGCTCTTCATTACTGCTTGCTAGCTTGTCCTCCAGAAGAGAGTCTTCTGAAGGAGCAGTTCCAGTAAGTCTTTTCTTCAGTGTTTGGCTAGAGTCTACCTATTTGCCAGCTACAGTACAGAGTTTAAGAATCCCATCTTCTAACCAAACTATCCTGTTGAGTAGTGTCATTGGAAGTGTGAAGGTGATAAAGAAATCAGTTATATATGCCATTTCTGGTTTTAGGAAGAATTGAGAAGAAAAATAGAAAGAAGCCTTATAGGGAAGAAAAATCAACCAGGTATTTCCTGAGCACTTCCTGTGTACTCAGCACTTTAGTAATATGTATTCCACAGGACTGTATTTCCCAACCTTTTTCACATCATGGCACACAGAAAAATGAAGAAATTTTGTTACAATACACTGGGACAAACAGGTGAGGCTCCTTGTGTCCAGAGGTGACTGTCAAGGAGCCTTGGCTGTTCGAGACCCTGCCAGCTATCCTGGTGGGCTGAGGAGATAAATAACTTTAATGTAAGTGTTCTGACTGGGATCTTCAGCCCTACTACAGAAGTCTGCAATATGGTCTGACACTTAAGACTTTACAGAGTAGATGATACAAGACTGATATACATGAATTTAAAAATATACAGACATTTGACTCAGAACCTAGGTAACTTGGGAAAAGTCCTTGAAATCTAGGGTCTCTGGAAGTGGGAAGTAGTTCTGGGTTTGGGGTCTGTAATTTTAGAAATTTAACAGTAGTGGTGATAAAGTGAAGTCCATTAAGCAAGAGAAAAATAAAGATGGAAGATCAAAAGGAAGAGACTCAGAAGAAGGGAACCGTTGTATAATGGAATGAGGCTTTGGGACCACTTAGTGGTAGATTTGGGATTATATTTTGCTAAACATATAGTTCTGAGGATTTTCATTTCTAAACTCATGTATTCAGTAGGTTTGGCCAGTTCTAGAATATAAATTATGTGTCCCTTATGAAAATTAGTAAATTAATAGAACACTTTGTCTGGTTTCTAATTAGTAGTTATTCTTCAGTGCCTCAGTCTCAAATGTAATCTTTTAAAAAGGCACAGAAACTTTTTTAAAAAGCATTTCTATTTTCCAAATTCTAAGGAGTAGAAAATTACTTGAATATGTAACAATACTCCTACTGTGAAATGACTGGATTTTTATTGCCAAATGAACCCTCAGTGGAACCAAGTCAACATTATAATTCATACTTAAGTATGAAGTCCAAACTGGAAATCCATTCATGGGTTTAAAGAGAATTTATTTTGGTGTAAAACATTGTAAACAATGTCTATGGATCATTATTATTTAATTGCTGTGCATGTGTATTTCCCTTTGAGAACAGAGCAATTAAGTATTTAAATTCAAAACTCTCCATTAAAAAATGATGTTATAAGGTAATCAGGTATTTTGTGCCAATTGGTATCAGC
Organism: Chaetophractus vellerosus; assembly: GCA_004027955.1. Taxonomy (NCBI): domain Eukaryota; kingdom Metazoa; phylum Chordata; class Mammalia; order Cingulata; family Chlamyphoridae; genus Chaetophractus; species Chaetophractus vellerosus. Next base: position 7,587 of record PVKH010005217.1, read on the forward strand.
AAGAATATATCTAGCATTTCTGACAGGGTATTAACATATTATTCTCTCATCTGTGATCGTGTGCTTGTTAAGTTCATTTATAAAGCTCCACATAGATTGAACTATAGACTTTATATCATAAGCATCAGTATTTTTGTCTCCTTATCTGTTTTATTAATGAGTTACTGTTTTTCTGATGTTTTAAAAAATAGCTATCAAATTGTAAAGTCAAAATTCCTGACAATTTTTAAATGTTGAGCTAAGTGCAACTCTTTCTAGAAAGACTTAGTGAACTACTTTTAGAATTCCTTCAGAGCCATGTCATCTGATTTATATAAAGTTGTTTTAAGTTCCATAGATAATTGGTAACCTCAAGTTCATAGATCATTTGTTATCTTCATTTTCATAAAGCCTCACAAAAATAAAACTTATTAGATGTTGAGCAAAACAAGTGCTCTACACATAGTCACCACTGTAATCTTAAAATCCTTCATACATACAGTCCTTAGAACTATTAGATGAGTTAAAACCTAACTCTGAAGAATATCTTCCATTTTTTATTCATTAGATTCTGATGATTCTCCTGCTTTTTACATTTAAATTCTTATCTTCTATTCCTTGGTACCCTGGTGGGATAGACAAGTCATTATTTTGAAGTTAGCATTAAAACCAAAATTAAAATGCTTTTCTTAATGGGGGAACCCTAAGACTACCCACTCAGTCCATGGAGGGGATAAAAGAGAAGGCTCATTCCCATCCAGTTTTGTTTACAAACGGTGTTGCTCAAATTTAGGTGACTGACTACTAGGGAAATAAATGAATGTGGAATTGAGGATGGAACAAAGAATCAATGCTTTACAATAAATGGACTGTATTTGAGAGTTCAAGAGAGGATTGGAGAAAATAACTGAGTATGTAAAAAATGGTAAGTTTCTGATTGTTCAGTAGAGGGCAAGTAGCTGGCTCGATGAAATGGCATAATTGATAATTTTCATCCTGTGACCCTGATATCTTAGCCTCTATCTCAGAATTGAGAAATGAGCACAGTTTATCAGAAAGGATTTTCATTGCTGGTATCTTTTGTGTGTGCATGATGTGTAGTACACACAGCTCTCCTTATTGATCCTTCACAGGTGTATTATTTACTTTGCCTTCCAGGTGTCCGCAAATATGGTAAAGATTTTCAAGCTATTGCAGATGTAATTGGCAACAAGACTGTTGGCCAAGTGAAGAACTTCTTTGTAAACTACAGGCGTCGGTTTAACTTAGAGGAGGTATTGCAGGAGTGGGAAGCAGAACAAGGAACCCAGGCTTCTAATGGTGATGCTTCTACTTTAGGGGAGGAGACAAAAAGTGCTTCTAATGTGCCATCAGGGAAGAGCACTGATGAAGAAGAGGAGGTGTGTTTGTGTATGGAATTTGAGCTAATATGAGTTGAGGAACCACCATATTGTATGGTGTTCTGTAAGGTTAATTTGTCAGAGGACAGCTAAATGAGCATGAAAGGTTGACAATACACTTAATCAGTGGTACATTTCTCGTGACTCTTAAGTCATAATGACATGCTAAGTTCTGATCCTAGAAGAATGGAGAGTGTATTGTTCTTTCATAGTCTTATTTTTATTTCCAGTGTTAAGCTGTTTACTAATAAAGATGCCTGTTTGGTAGCCTCGTTGCTTTTTCGGTTTTTGGTTTTTTGTTTTGTTTTAACGTTTAAAATAAAAGAAGCTTGTGCTTCCAATAAACACTGGTGTTTTTGTTTTGTTTTGTTTTGATTTGATTTGTTTTTCCTGTGACAGCCCAAACTATATTGTATTAAGTTCATTAGGAGCCATCATCTCATACATGTATTTTTGTTTCCTCACCTCTAGGCACTGACCCCACAGGCTCCTCGGACTCTGGGTCCATCACCTCCTGCCCCATCATCCACTCCAACACCAACAGCCCCCATTGCCACTCTGAACCAGCCTCCACCACTTCTTCGTCCAACACTGCCTGCTGCCCCTGCTCTTCACCGGCAGCCTCCTCCACTCCAGCAGCAGGCTCGGTTCATCCAGCCCCGGCCAACGCTAAATCAGCCTCCACCACCTCTCATTCGCCCTGCTAATTCTATGCCACCCCGTCTAAACCCAAGACCAGTGTTGTCCACAGTTGGTGGTCAGCAGCCACCATCACTTATCGGAATTCAGACAGATTCACAGTCCTCACTGCACTAAAAATTAAATTGGACAGAGTTGCAGTAACTTTTCACCCCATCATACCAATATTCATCTGACTGATGCAAAAGAGGGAAAAGAATAATCCTTCCTAGATACTGAGGCTGCGAACTAGTTTCTGTGGCAGTGGAATAGCATATGTGGATGGCTAAGAATTTTTTCAGTTCACTAGACTAAAATGTTATACAACAAAAAGCCTCCAGTTAGCCTCCTTTCTAGAGTATATGTTCAGCGACGTGCTCTCATAAGGAGAAAAAAAAATGATTATCCTATATACCAAGTTTTTTTTGTTTTGTTTTTACTGTATTTATTTTATTAAAGTTCTTTATATTCTAGCCTCTTCATAGTCAAGGCTCTTAGTATATGAATATTGATTTAGGAATTGTGATAACTCCATAAGTGTCTTAAGTTAAGGATGTTTGACTTTTTTCCTTTAATTTAATTTTTTTTGAATAAACATTTTCCTATGTTAGGAGTGCAAGAATAAATAGCCTGCATTTCAGATTTTGACATACTTTCATTTACTTTATGCATATATTTTAATGCATATTAAAGAAATTATTGCTGCATATCCCTTTTTTTCAAAAGATGTTGCTTTTTTTCCTAAAGGAATTTTAATGCATTCCTTTAAAAGAAAAAGCAGTTTAATCAATTGCAAAGCAATTATATGAAACCACAAAGAATGTACTGAATCTACTAACCCTTTAATATACAGTTTAGGGTCTTAGTGTAACGTCCTTGTTTAGAGGTCATTGGCCCATCATCCATCAGTAATAACAGGATTAGAATTGGAATAATAATTTTACATACAAACAAGGACTCGATATGTTGAAGTACAATGTCTTTAAGTTCCTTGAAAGTGAAGTTTTGATTTTTTAATTTTATGTTTTTAAATGCTATGTGCTTTTAGTTAGTAGTTGCCTATAACTTGGGAACTTTAGAAGAGAATTATATTTTATCAGTTCTGTGGAGATGGTGGTTATGGAAGCATTTATTTGCAGTACCCTTTTTGTGTTTAGTTTTTTCTGAACTTAAAATTGCCCTCATACGTATTAATATGGTCTGCACTTAATCTAAAATATGTTTTCATGGTAAATCTCTATTGTACTATTTGGACACATTTGTGTATTCCTTGCATCTGACTGGTACTCGTGGGTTTGGTTTAGGATTAGGTCATCAACATTATTTCATAAATTGAAGAATTTGTTCTGTGTTATCTAAAGATGTATCAGTATATTGTCACAATTGTGCTGTTAACTAATAATACTGAGACCCCTTTTTCTAAAGAAACAAAAAGACATTTCAAGTCTTCCCAATTCAACACATAATCATCAAGCACCTACAAAGAATATTTTACAAGTGATAGTATTTCAGCAATGTGTTACTGATATTTTTGATACAACAATTTCGTATTGGAATCATGACTTGTGCAAAGGGATAGATCACTTAGATTACTAGTAGAACAGAAAGTTAAATGTTTGTGCTTTCACATTTTCATTACATTTAGAACTATGTCATGAAATGGTCAACATCAAAGGCCTTAATTTACGTTTTGAGAGGCCATGTTTTCTCAAAATATTGAAAAAAAATAGTCCCTACCTTTGGCTCTAAAGCATTAAAAAGAGATTCAAATTTGTTGATTAGTTTTCATTCAGAAATTTAGACCACTTCTAGAAGGACTTTTAAGTTCTGGCATAATCTAAAAGGCTTTTGGCAAAACGGGTCCTTTTCTTTCTCCTTAGATCATCTCAAATAGTCCTTGGCCCTGGATTGTAACCAGATAAAATCTAAGTGATTTAAAATTCGTAATGTTCAAGAATTTATACATATTTTTACTTTAAAAGCCATGGTGGACAGTTATATATCTAAAGCATTTTTTTTTAAGTACTTAGATCAAGTCTTGCATTAGTGCATACAATACCTTTACAGCTTTTATTGTCTTGTCTTTTGTCAATAGACCTTCAGTATACAGTATGTGGGATATGTCCGTCAAGTTGGTCAGCACTAGCATCTGTCCAGCCGTTCAGTATATTGTAATCCATTTAAAATCTCTTCTATCCCAGACATTGGCCAAGGTGCTGCATCTGAGGGATGGGTTGTAATTTGATTTGTGTACATGAGAGCACACAGTAGAAAAATCTTAGCTTCATTAGTAATATGACATGTATATAGTAAGATGTCTTTATCGTGTGCTTTGCATATTTTGTAAATATTTTGCACGTCATTTTTCTTTTTTGTTTAAGCAGTGTTTGGCCTGGAAGAGTGATTTGCTTGCTGCTTAATCAAAGGATTAAAGATTTAAAGATATCTATGTCTTCTATTTTTATATAATTTCATGTTGTATGCGGATTATAGGACCTCTTTACTGTGAAATTCTAAATACTGATTTTTATAAAGCAAAACCTAGAAATCTTCTAATGACCATTTTTATTAATTTCAGGATTATCCTTTTTTAAATCTATACCCAACTGTTTTTTTTTTTATTATTATTACATACCTAAAAATAAATCACTGTTGGCACATCTGGTAAATTTAATGAAAATATTGTTCTAAATGATTTAATTCTAGTGTAATCCAAATGGAAGTTAAGGTAAGTTATAAGAAAAACTTCTTAATGAGCTTACAATTAAGTAAGTAAAATAGAATGTAAATAAAGATGAAAGAATGTAAAATGCCATCTTAATATAGACCTACATTCTTTTAAAGAACAGATTGGTAGCGAGCAAAGAATATGACAGTCATGATTTTCAAAAATATTAAGAAATGTTGCAAGTGCTTTGGTTAAAGTACAAAATTTACTTATTGTATTATTTTATCAAAAGAATATTAGTCATAAATATTAATAACTGCTGACCAGTTAACACTGGAGTGTCAGAGTTGCCTTAAAAAGAATAATCTGATTTATCTCTTTGTGTCCCCAAAATAGATGATGTATACATTCTGATTACAGGAAACATAAGAAAAAATTAAAATATATATTAGCTTTTCAACTTAAACATTCATAAGATAAAATAAATAATTGCAGAGAGAATCCAAGAATCAAATTTAAGAAAACATACTGTAGACTATTAGATAATGTCTACATAAGCTTTATCTCATTTTCTGACAGCTGTTCTATGAAAGTACATAAACTGCTTCCTCTTAGGGAAAAATAGCTCTATAACTTTAAATAACTGCCTTAGTATATCTCTACAGCAATATGTTTTAGTAACAATGGAGTCTGGGGTTTAAACATTAAAAGGAATGCTAAGTGTGTGAATTTATGTCTAAATAGATAAAGTAAATTGTTTTTCAAAAGATTTTCTTCTCATTTCAGTGACTGCTCAAGCAGCTACTCACATGAAAAAAGCCCATCTGCACTTTCCTACTCTCTCATAAATCCTATACAATAGCTTAGAGGAGTAACAATGAAGAAAAGATATTTGTGTTGGATTGAGATGTTTGCAAGTTTTCATTACCTGAATTTAAAATAGACTATTGTCTATTATATTGATAAGGGAATGAGTATTTACAATGTGGTAAAATTCTTAAACTCTAGAATCCTAAAGCTGGAACTTGGGTGAACCAGGGTCTCTAAGGACAAGATGGGGATGTCAAGTGGAGGTATCTTGGAGCAGTCTTCATGATGTAAATGACATTAAAGTGAAAGTCTTGGAAGGCTTCATATAATGTGTTTTTCTTTTCCTTTGTATTGTTTTAAGAAAAGTTAAGTTTTTCTGTATAATTTAATTTTATTTAAACATACAAGGAAAAATCAATAACTAAGAAGATTCTGAAAAATACCACAACACAAAATAGCTCTTTTATTTGACAGGATTTCGTTTAAAGAGGACTTACCAAGACCATTTTTTGCTGACGTGCTGATTCTTCAGGTTTCCAAAAGAGTTTTGATGAAAATCAGAATCACTGAGAGGACCTTGTCATTTGGCTTATATGTACAAAAGAGTTGTGGCTCTACCTTTAAAATGGTTACTATTTTTCCTTCATGTTATCATTAAACTGGTTATTGGGAGCAGATGTAGCTCAAGCAGTTGAGTGCTTGCTTCCCACATGGGAGGTCCTGGGTTCAGTTCCCAGTGCCTCCTAAAAACAAGCAAAAAACAAAAACCCGCAACTGGTTAAGACTTCTAATAAATGTCCTCATGAAAAATATCAGTGAAATAGAACCGCATAAGCCAATTCTTAAAGATGCCTCCATCTCCAAGAAATAGTTAAAAAGACAAACTAATAACAGCCCCACTGAACCAGTAACTTAACCTCTTTGAGACTCAATTTCCTCATCATTAAAATTGGAAAAATTATATCTGCCCTATGTATGTTAGAGGTTTTTACATATTCTACCTTCTTATAAGGAAAGTGTATATTTGACAGCATCTTTAGAACTTTATAATGCAAAAAGAATGAATTTCAGTTCAAGATGGCAGATTGAATATACTTGTTTACTTTTATTCCTTTCCAAAATCTTACCAAAATGACAAGAAATAACAACCAAAATAATCCCTAGCCAAGCTAGAAAGCCAAGAGAGGTGCCACCAGCAGATGGGAATAGATTAATGACAAAACTTCATAAAGGCAGAAATAGCGCTGGAGAAGTTAAATTCTCAGAAGAATCCCATAATAACCTAAAATTAGAGGTGGGGTTGGTGGAACAACTCCCAATGACTCTTGCCCCCTGTTATTCATGCCCTTTTGTAATCTCCCCTTCAGTGTGGGCTGGACTTAGTGACTTGCTTCTAACTGATAGAATACAGCAATGTGATGGGATGTCACTTCTGTGATTAGGTTACATAAGATTGTGATTTCCATCTTGTTAGCAGACTGTTGCCTTGTCTGCTTTCATGCTTTGATGAAGCAAACTGCCATGTTGGAGCTGAGTGCAGTCTCCAACCCATAGCCAGCAAAGAACTGAGGCTCTCAGTTTGACAACCTGTGAGGAACTGAATCCTCCCTAAAATCATGTGTGCTTGGAAATGGATCCTTCCCTAGTTAGGCCTGAAGATGACCAGAGTCCAGCTGACACCTTGACTGTAGCTTATGAACAGACCATGAAACAGACTCGGTCAAGCCATGCCCAGATTCCTTACCCACAGAAACTGAAGTAATGTGTTTTTTATTGAACTGTTAAATTTTGGAATAATTTGTTATGCAACAATAGCTAACTAACACAATGGGTAAGTATATGCCATGTTTACACTAATCAAAAAGTTGGAATGACTATATTCATATCAGACAAAGTAGATTCCAAAAGAAATATTATCACTATTAAAAGTGGACATGTGATAATGAAAAAGGTGTCAATTCATCAAGAGGATGTCTGCAGGAAGAAATAGGCAAATCTACCAGTAGAGTCAGAGATCTCAACACCCATCTCTCAATAATTGATAGAACATGTAGACCAAAATTCAGTTAATATTCAAGACTTGAACAACCTTTACCTATTTGAAATTTATAGATCTTTCCAACCAACAATAGCAAAATGCACATTCTTTTTATGTGCACATGAAATACCTCCAATACTGACCATATTCTGTGCCATAAACAAGATTTCAAAAATGTAGTGATTCAAATCATCCAAAGTATTTTCTCTGAGTACAATGGAATTAAATTAGAAATCTACATAGAAATCTGGGAAATCCCCAAATATTTAGAAATTAACACACTTCCAAATGACATGAGTCAAAAAAGAAGTCACAAAGGAAGTTAGAAAATACCTTGAACTGAATATAAGTGGAAACACAATATATCAAAATTTATGGATGCAGCAAAGCAGTGCTTAGAGGGAAATTTATAACTTTAAACATTCATATTGGATAGGAAGAAAGATCTAAAATTAATAAGCTTCTGTCTTAGCTAGAAAGGAAAGCGCAAACCCAACTCAAAGTAAACAGAAATAATAAAGATCAGTTGAAATAAATGAAATAGATAATAGGAAAATAGAGAAAATTACTGACACCAAAAGTTGCTTTTGGAAAGATCAACAATATTGAAAACCTTTAGATAGAATGATCGAGTCAAAATCTAGAATTTAAAAGGGGTCATAACTAAATAGCCCACAGAAATTAAAATAACAAAGGAATATTATTAACTTTAAATCCCCAAATTTGGAAATATTTATGAAATGGACAAATTCCTATTAAAACTCTCAGAATGAAATAGAAAATCTGAAACAAGTAAAAAAAACTGATTTATAATTTAAAATCACATGTATACACACATTATTTAAAAAAGAAAAAGTGTTGGAGAGGATTTGGAGAAATAGGAACACTCATTCATTGTTGGTGGGAATGTAAAATGGTGCAGCCACTGTGGAAAAGTTTGGCAGTTCCTCAGGAAATTTAGTATTGCCATATGGCATAGCAATCCCACTTCTAAGTATATACCCAAAAGAATTGAAAGCAGGGATTTGAACCGATATTTGCATACCAATATTCATAGCAGCAGCGTTCACAACTGCCAAAAGAAGGGAGCAACCCAAATGCCCATCAATAGATGACTGGATAAACAAAACATGGTATATGCATACTATGGAATATTATTCAGCCATAAAAAGAAATGAAATTCTGATACATGTGACAAGATGGATGAACCTTGAAGACATCATGTTGATTGAACTAATCCAGACACAAAAGGACAAATGTCAGATGATCTCACTGATATGAAGTAATTAGAATAAGCAAATTCATAGAGTCAGAAACTAGAATACAGTTTACCAGGGGGAGAAAATGCTTAGTTGGTACAGAATTTCTGTTTGGAGTAATGGAAAGGTTTGGTAATGGATGGTCATAATACAACATTGTGAATGTAATTAGTACCACTGAATTATATATTTGAATGTGGTTAAAGGGGAAATTTTAGGTTGCATATATGTTCCTAGGAAAAAAAAACAACCATAGGACTGTTAGGGTTCACAAACAGTGAACCCTAATGTAAACTAGGGACTATGGTTAGGAGTTTATTATAAGAATACCTTTCATTAATTGTATTAAATGTACCACACTAATGCAAAGTGTTAATAATAGGGAGAACTCTGTGTGTGAGGGGGAGTGTATGGGAACTAGATCTGCATTATTTTTCTGTAAACCTACCACTGTCCTAATTAAAAAAAAAAAAAATTCGCATGTAGTAAAGTCCTGGCCCAGATAGCTTTATTGGTGAATTCTACAAGGAAGAAATAATACTAAGCCTACAAAAACTCTTTCAGAAAATACAAGAGGAAAGAACATTTCCTAACTCAATCATTGAGAACAGTATTATTTTACTCTGATTCAAAGCCATACAAAGACATCACAAGAAAAGAAAACTTCAAACCAGTATCTCTCATGAACAGAGATACAAAAATCCTTTAAAAATATTAACAAATCAAATCCATCAATATTTTAAAAAGTATTATACAACATAACCCAATAGTGTTCATCCCAGGAATGCAAGTTTGCTTTAACATCTGAAAATCAACTAACGTAATACACTGGGTTTTTTCAACGTTGGCCCTATTGACATTTGTTGTTCCTTGTAAGATATTTAGCAGCATCTTTAGCCTCTACCCACAAGATGCCAGTAGCACTAACTACCCCACCCACCTATCCACCCAAGTTTAACAATCAAAAATGTCTCCAGACATTGCCAGATATTGCTTGGGGAGCAAAATCTACACCAGTTGAGAATCACTGTTATAAATCACATTAATAGAATAAAGGTCAGAATCTATATGACCATCTTAGTAGACATAGAAAAGGAATTTGACCAAAGTACAACATTCATTCATGATAAAAACTCTAAAAAAAATTTGGTATATAAGGGTACTTCCTCAACCTGATAAAGAGCATCTACAAGAAGTCTACAAGTAACACCATACTTAACTTAATGCTTCCTTCCTAAGACTGGGACAAAGGCAAGGATATCTGCTCTCACCATTTCTATTCAACATTTTACTGGCAGTTCTAGCCAGTGTAATAAGGCAAGAAAAATAAATTAAAGCCATAAAGATAGGAAAGAAAGAAATAAAAGTGTCTTTATTTGAAGATGACATGATTTTGCATGTAAAAAATCCTAAGAAACTTCCAAAAACCTACCAGAACTAATAAGTGAGTTTGAGAAGGTCACAGTATACAAGATCAATATTAAATCAGTTTTATATAAATATATTCACAACAATATCAAAAGAATAAAATATTTAGGAATCAGTTTAACAAATATGCAAGATCTGTCCACAGAAAACCATAAAACATTGCTGAGAGAAGGTAAATGAGACCTTCATAAATAGATATCATGTTCATAGATTGGAAGACACAATATTGTTAAGATGACAATTCTCTCCAAGTTAATTAAAAGATTCAACCCAATCCCTCTCAAAACCCTAACATGCTTGTTTTGTACAAATTGACAAGCTAATTCCAAAATGTATATGATAATCTAAAGGAGCTAGACCAGGATCTGTCAAACTTTTTCTGTAAATGTCCATTTATTAAATATGTTTCCAGTCCACATAGTCATTGTTGCGACTACTCATCTTTACCATTGTAGTTTGAAAAAAGCCACAGACAATACATAAATGAATCAACTTGGCTATGTCCAATAAAATTTTATTTACAAAAACAGCTTTAAACTCCTGCCTCAGATTAGCCTGTATTAGTCAGGGTTCTCTCAGGAAACAGAATCAACAGGAGATATCTGTCAATAATATAAGATTTTATAAGAGTCTCTCACATAACCATGGGCATGCACAAGTCCAGGTTCCACAGGCAGGCTGCAAGCCAGGGGCTCCGATGAAAGTCCGATGACAGGTCCTTGATGAGTTTCTGGGAGAAGTTGGCTGTCCAAAGACGAGCTGGGAAATTCTCTCTGAATGTTGAGATCACTTCCCCTTTTAAGGCAGTCAACTGATTGGATAAAAGCATCATCCATTCTTGATGCAATCTCCCTGATTGATGCAGATGTAATCAGCCATCCATGCAGTAAACTCACTGGTGATCGAAGTCCATAAATGCTCTTGTATTACAATTAGCCCAGTGCTTGCTGGACCTAACACCTGGACACAATTACTTGGCCGGGTCAACACATTAGCCTAACCATTACATAGCCAAAACAATTTTGAAGAAGAACAAACTTGGGTAATTTACACCACACAAGTTCAGCTCTTATTACAAAGCTGCAGTAATCAAGGCAGTGTGATATTGGTGTAAAGGATGGACACACAGATCAATGGAACAGAAAAAAAAAAGAGTCCAAGAATAGACTCATGCATATATGTTCAATTGATTTTCAACAAAGGTGCCAAAGTAATTTGATGGTGGAAAGGATAGTTTTCTCATCAAATTGTAGATCTAGATGCAATAAAAAAAATGAACCTTGATCCTTATCTCACATCATACACAAAAATTAACTTGAAATGGATCATAGACCTAATTGTAACTGCTAAAACTATACATTTCTAGATGATCACAGGAGAAAATATGTCAACAAAACCATGATCCATAAGAGGCAAAGTTGATAAATAGGATTTCATCAAATTTTAAAAATTTGCTTTATAAAACATATGATTAAGAAAATGAAGGAAGCTCTGGAAAGATGACATCAGAGTAGGCAGGCAGGGCTCAACTCTCACAAAAACAATGGAGAAATGGCTAAAAGCTGCCAAGGGACCTGTGTTGGGTGTCAGCAGACCAGGACAGTGCTGTGCATCTCCCAGGAGGGTAAGGGACAGAGAAAGAAGAACACAAAATAGCAAACATGAATTACCAAACCCCCACTGTCTGAGAAGGGGCCCATCCCCCACCCTCAAGACATTAAGCCAGGATAAAACCCATGGCTCACTACACCCAACTGAGAGGGAAACAGAGGTCTTCCTGTCAGCTGTTACAAGGGTGAGTTGGAGGGCTTCTCTTCAGTGAATTCAGCCACCAGAGCCCTCTTTGAATCTCAGCTCTGGTCAGACAAGAAACATTGGAAAGCTGAGGTTGAAGTAAACACCTCTGTGGAAAGGTTCACCAACAAATGCCATCTACTGGCAGGCCAGGAAATTGCATGGAGAAAAACTGCTTTAGTCCCTGGCCCAATTTTGATAACTTAAGCTGGGCAAATTTAAAGACCTTGAATAAGTTGAACCAAAAAGAAGAGCTGTGGAAAAAAAAAAACAGTAGGCAAGAGAGAGAAATTGACCATGAGAGTAAATTCACCAACATATTCAGATGCCTCGACAGCAGCAAAAAATTATAAGCCATACTAGGAAACAGGAAGAGATGGCCCAGCCAAAAGAATGAACCAATTATCCTGATGAGATACAGGATTTAAGACAAGTAATCAACAATAATCACACAAGTCTCCTAAATCGGTTCAAAGAATTGAAGGGAAATATAACTAAAGAGATAAAAGATATTAAGAAGACACTGGGTGAGCATAAAGAACAATTTGAAAGCCTGCAAAGGAAAGTAACAGAGCATATGGGAATAAAAGACACAATAAATAAGAATGAAAATACATTAGAGGCACATAAGAGCAGATGTGACTTGTCAAAGTCAGAATTGGTGATTTCAAGGACAGAACTGGAAAAGACAAGAGAACAGAAAGAGAAAAGAATGGAAAAAATGGGACAGGGTCTCAGGGAATTGAATGAAAATGCAAAACACACAAACATATGTGGTATCGGTGTCCCTGAAGGAGAAGAGAATGGAAAAGGAGTAGAAAGAATATTTGAGGAAATAATGACTGTATTAGTCAGCTGTAGCAGTTTTATATTGTTTATGAATTCCAAAAATAGATATTGGATTATGTTTGTAAACTGGTCTGTTCCTCTGGGCATATTAGATTATATTGGATTCAGAGGTTTCACTTTTACTTGATTAAATAATGATTAAGGCTTTGATTGGGCCATGTCAGTAGGATGTTGAGTCCCTGCCCCCTTGCTGGGTGAAGACTCACAGAGAAACCACACCACAGAGAAAGGAGGTTGGAGTTTTAATTCTGGTGCCCCGGAAAGTAAACACACAGAGAAGCAGGTATGTGAGGAAGGAGAGAAGGCCCAATGAGACATAGCAGAGACCCCAGGAAGAGAGACACAGCATTAGCCTGATAGTCTACAGCTGGCATTGCGGAGAGAGCAGAGCAGCCGAGCCCAGAGAGAAACAAACCTCAGGAGAGAGATGAGAATTATCCCAGCCTGTAGCTGAGATTGGAAGAAGCTGGGACCATGGAACCATAAGAGGAAGAGAAAGGCTGGACCCTCGCAGACACGGCCTACCATCCTTGTGTCAACACATGGCAACAGACTCTGGGTGAGAAAGTACCTCTTATGGTACCTTGATTTGGACTCTTTAGGGCCTAGTGACTATAAGCTTCTACCCCAAATAAATGCCCTTTTAAAGAACCAACCAATTTCTGGTATTTTCATCAGCACCCCTTCCCAAAGGGCACAACTGGGCACAATTACCTGGCCTAGATGACACATTAGCCTAACCATCACATGCCCAGAGGAACAGACCAGTTCACAAACATAATCTAATATCTAGTTTTGGAATTCATAAACAATATCAAACTGCTACAATGACCAAAACCTTTCCAACCCTTATGAAAGACATAAATATCAATATCCAATAAGGGCAATGCACCCCAAACAGAATAAACCCTAAGAGACCTACTCCAAGACACCTACTGTTCAGAATAACAAATACCAGAGATAAAGAGAGGATTCTGAAGGTAGCAAGAGAAAAGCAAAGCATCACATACAAGGGAACCTCAATAAGATTAAATGCCGACCTCTCATCAGAAACCATAGAAGAGAGAAGAATATAGTTAAAGTACTGAAAAAGAAAAGCTGCTAGCCAAGAATTCTGTATTTGACAAAACTGCTCTTCAAAAATGAGGAGTTTAAAGTATTCATAGATAAACAAAAACTGAGAAAGCTTGTCACCAAAGGACCAGAATTTCAAGAGATACCAAACGGAGTGCTGCAGCCTGAGAGGAAAAACAAGGGCAAGAGACTTGGAGAAGAGTGTAGAAATGAAGATTATTAGGAAGTGCAAATTAAAGGGTAAAAAGACAGACAATAGTAAGATATGAAAACAGAAATCCAAAAGAGGGGCCGGCTCGATAGCCCAGTGGATAGGGCGCTGGCATACCACATGGGAGGCCCCGGGTTCGATTCCCGGGGACCTCTCCTAGCGGGCAGACCGCCTTGAGAATGGCAAACCGCCATGGGCGGGCCGGAGCCGCCGTGGGCAGGGCAAGAAGCTGCCACGGACAGGGCAAGAGCCGCCACGGGCAGGGCAGGTCGCCCACGGATGGAGCGCAGCCAGCCACCCGTGAACTGAATCAAGCGCCGGCCGTGAATGGACACAGAAACCGCCCACAAGCGGGGAAAGCCGCGCCTGCGCAGTGACCACTCTCGGCGCGTCGCCGCAGCGGGGGGAAGGGGAGATATGTAATAAAATAAATAAATCTTTAAAAAAAAAAAAAAAGAAATCCAAAAGACAAAATGGATGAAGTAAGTAATGCCTTTACAGTAATAATATTGAATGTTAATGGCTTGAACTCCCCAATCAAAAGACATAAACTGATAGAATGGATAAACAAATATGAGTCATCTATATGCTGACTAC
>PVKH010005218.1:0-22373 GCA_004027955.1 Chaetophractus vellerosus
GGGCACAATTACCTGGCGGAGTTGACACATTAGCCTAGCCATCACAATAGCTTTAGATATTCTTTTCTGGCACAAAGCTGGAATTGTGCCCTCATTAATGTTCAATGCTGTGTATATATTCTTGAACACTCGTAATATTTTACAAGCTCTAGATCTTATGCAGGAGCACATACAGCACATTAATAAATTAGCTACTGACCCCTATCTGACTGGTTTAACTCCCTTTCCTGTCTCTGGTGACATGTCTTCATAGGTCTATTAGCTTTTAGTAGAGGATTCATTATTCTGTCATCTGTTATACTGTTGCTGTGAAATGTGGATGCAAAGCATGTCCTATGATGAGCGCTGGCTGCCATGTGAGGGTAGACTGTGAGAGCCCTGGGCCGGGGCTCCTTCTCCTCAAATGAAACACAGCCCAAAGCATGGAGCTGCCTGAATTACCTGGACACTCATTAGTTAAAAAAGTAACAAGCCTCCCCAGAGGAAAAGAGCATACAGATGGTACTGCAAACTCTAATCTTCTCAAGGCTGGGTACTTCCTTCCTGGTATCACATTACCAGACACCCCTTTGTATACTTCATGTAACTCTAGCAGAAACTCTGTTCTCATACCCTATGGAATGTCTGTGTTCTGAGACCCCTTATATGCCCATCCTTCTCTCACCTCTGTTGGGAGCTCTATCTTCATTTTCTGAACCACTGCCTTCGGAGACTCCTGTTTGTAAGTCCCAATAAAACTTGTGTCTGATTCAGTGCCTGGTGTGTTCTTTGGTTTCGTGGCTGCCCAATTCGTGTCCTTCAGGAGCTTGGTTGGAACAGCCTGGGATATTTTATTGCATGATTTCTCCCTCCCTCCCTCCCTCCCTCCCTCCCTTCCTTCCTTCTTTCCTTCCTTCCTTCCTTCCTTCCTTCCTTCCTTCCTTCCTTCCTTCCTTCCTTCCTGCCTGCCTTTCTTTCTGTACCGGGGTCAGGGATTGAAACCTGGACCTTGTATGTGGGAAGCCAGTGCTCAACCACTGAGCCACATCGGCTCCCCTGAGTTGGCTCTCTTGTTTGTTGTTTGTTGTTTGGTTTTAGGAAGCACCAGGACCCAAACCAGGACCTCCCATGTGGGAAACAGGCTCTCAACTGCTTGAGCCACATCCGCTCCCTGATTTCTAATTTATAAGGCTAAGGCTTGAGATGGTATCTTAGTTAAAGTATTGATTTATAATTTTGATTGTATTTTAAGTAGTTCTGTTTTAGTCAAGACCCCTTTTTGTTTACAAATGACAGAAGCATAACTCTTACAGCTTAAGAGAGAAAGCAAATGTAAAGCTCATATAACTGGAAAATTCAGGGTGCTGCTAGAATCAACTGTGTCAGGTTCAAGGGATTCAGATGATGTCTTCAAAGCTCACACTGTCTTTCTCATGAATAAGTCCTCTCCACAAGTGAGCCAAATGGCTACTATCTATGACAAAAATAGGAGACATTTTGTTTGGTTTAGCTTGGTTCACCTCATTTGGGGGAGTGAGCTATTCTGATTGGTCAAGACTCAGTCACATGGTTACCCTTTTATCTGAAGTGGGGTTGCACATAGAATGGGCTTTCCACAAGAAAGAAGCTCTCTAGTTCTAGACAAAGTGGGGAGGGGTTCTGTAGAGAGAAAACCAACAACCAACAGATGCCCACTACAAATTTTTTGCCATGGTAGGAAGGTGAAATATATCAGGTGAGTGTCATTTTTTTGGTAAGTGAAATATTGGAGATTTATAACATTACATATCTATCTGACCTCACTTTTAAATGACAAGAAAAGTTGAATTTTGAGGAACACAACTGAACTTTGTTCCCCAGGTTTTCTCATATATTTGCCACTTATTCAAGCTAAATTACACAACCAGGAAGATTGCAAGAATTGACACATATTCCCAGAGCATCTACATTAAGATTACTTTTGAAAAGCAAGTTTTTCATAAATGAACAAAGTATCTTTTAATGGACTATCCTTAAACGTTTTCCAGAGATGGTAGAAATATAAAGTGTTGTTAAACATTATTAGAATGGAAAGGGTAATGAACACCCTGATTAGCCTCCTGGTAGTATACTTGGGAAAATAAATGGGAGTACAAATTTATTGGGTTTGAGTTCTGTAAAATAACTTTTATAATATCAACCTATATTTATGTAATCTAAATATCATGTTTCCTGTTGATCCCTTTATCTTATACAATTTTATTCCTAGTCTCACTATTGGTTTTTCCCTCAAGCAAGACAATTGGTGAAATAAATATAAGCAGTATTTATTACTATTTGTCTGGTATAAAAAATCTATTCCCTAAGTTTTGGAGGATACTCTGAAGGACAATGGAATATGGTGACACACATTACAAAGTAAAGGTACTACACTAAAAAAATTTTATTTTTTCCTCAGAGCTCTAATTTTGATTATTGCACTTTGCAATATACTAAATTGGACATTTTATTTTCAGAATGAAATTTCACAACACTATACGTACAGTAGTTACACTATAACTGCTGATATGTAAGCATATCTTATATCAGAACTTCATCAACATCAAAATCAACCAAATCCATCTTGTGCACTGGAAGTTTAAAAAAACAAAAGCTTAACACATTATACTGGTTTTCATAGTGTATTGCTCAGCGTTCCACAGATAAACAGAATCAACTAAGAGAGTTCTTTTAAAGAATTGGCTCATGCGTTTATGGGGGTTGGCTAGTCTGAATTCCACAGAGCAGGCTGAATCCTGTGCAGAGAGATTTTCTAGTAAGAGTGATATTGAAGTCTTTAATGTGAATTTCTTAGGGGAGGGTGGCAGGCTGGAAATTCCAGTAAGAGGTGAGGTGAAGACTTTAGTCCAAATCCATAGGGGAGGCCAGCAGACAGGAAACTCAGTGGGAAGTAGAGGATCTAGTCTAGAGGTAGAATTTCTTCTCTCTCAAACCCCTAATTCTTTGCCTGATTGAATGAGGATCACTCACATTATCAAGGACAATCTCTTTTACTTAAAGTCAACTGATTCCAGATGCTAATCTCATCTACAAAATACCTCCTCAGCAGCATGTAGGCCAGTGTTTGACCAAACAACTAGATACTATAGTCTAGTGAAGTTGACACATAAAATTAACCATCACTTATACCTTACGAGAAACTGCATAAAGTTGTAGAAAAAAGCAAAACATTTGGAGTCAAATCCAAGTTTGAACCTTAGTCATTCCATTTGTTTACTACCTCACTACATTTTTGTAAAGATTAAATGGGATAACCTATATGAAATCTCCTAGCTCCCTGACAAAAATTTTTGCAGATGCTCAAAATACTTATCTTTCCTTTTCCATTTACTATTTTCCTTTTTCTTTTCCCCTTTTAATCTTTCTTTTCCCCTCTCCTCCTTTTTCCTTGACTTGCCTTATCTTTTCAATTCTTGCTGTTCTCAGCTTGGCCTTGATTTTATTCTTTAGCTACATATAGCTCCTTTGAGAACTTCAAGCTCAAATCCTTCAAGGATTAAGTCCAGTAGAAAGGAGAGTATCTCTGAGGAAGTTCTTCCCACAAGTTCAAGGATTCACTGTGGACCAAGTTGAGTAACATCCACTCCTAAACCAATAAGTACACCTAGGGATATTTGGTGTACAGATGGACATTACCTGTGTCATGCTCAACAACTAGTGCAGGGATGGAAATGTGTGGAAAGAGAACGGGATAATGTATTTCCCTAAGGAAAATTTTGAGTATTTTGACCAGAAGAAAATGACTGAAAGATGAGAGGTCAAAACCCACCAAATGTCAACTACATTTTCTTTCATAAGGGCTCACAATTTAGATGCATAGAAAACATGTACATATGCATACACATATACGTAACAAAACATTCTCAATAAATACTATGTCAAATTATTGTTTCTGTAGAGATGCGGTATTTGTAGAGGTTAAGAACACAGAGTCTGGGTCCAGGAAGCTTGGGGTTGATCCTAGTTCCACATGTTGACAGATTACTTCAATTCCATACATCTCAGTTTCCACATTCATTATGGTAATAGTATCTTACATATAAGGCTCTTTAAGGGTTAAATGAGTTAATGCATGTAAGGCCCATAAAGTCTTGCCAGCAGTAAGCAAAGAAAGGTTTTAACTATTCTTGTAGTAATTTGATAGGACATCTGTTGTACCTTGAGTAAAACTAAGATTGAGATACATTGAGAGAAGTGGGAAGGACATTCCAAGTAAAAGCAATTATGTGACTGAAAATTTGAGGAAATTGTTAAAGAAATAAGAACATCCACAGAGATCACAATGAAAAAATATAAAAATTCACTTCCCAGTATCTTTGCAAAGTGACTTGGAAATATTTCTCACACTGCTCCTTTTCCTTGGTATCCTTTTACTTTGTACTCCCGTTTGCTCTGGGTCACTTTCTTCATCTTTTAACAGCCAGCCTGAATTTTACCTCTTCGTATGTAAGGATAGATTTTGATGAGTAGTCTATCTAAAATTTTTGCCAGGCTGGTCATCTGAATTTTGAATTGAATATATGAAATCAACACAGGCTAAGTTAGAATCCTTCCATGACTTCATTATCTTGCTCTTCCCAATATCCCTAATATCTTTGTTTCAAATGCCAATGGATATTTCCAAGTATTTAACTCATTCTACTTGGAATTATTTTAAAGTGCTAACTAACCACTCACTTTCTTCTAGAATGTTTCTTTCCCAAGGCTTTCTTCCTCTCTCAATGCTCATTCCTTCATAGTCTACTGTTTAGACTCCTCCTTCTCTGCTCTTGATATGGTGCTCCTCAGGTTTCTTCCTAAGCTACTTTTTCTGCCTACTATACATAGGTCCAAATGTAATACATAGGCTGATGGATTCCAGATCTATATTCCAGTACAGATCTCTTCTCCTGAGACCAAAATCTGTATACACATCTGCCAATAGCTCTGGTCAGTTGTCTAAAAGGAATTAAAAAGGTCAACACATCTAAAATGTAACTACCTTCCCAACAAAACAACTCTCCTCCTGTATTCATTCAGATGCCCAAGATTGAATCAAGCTTTCATCCTTTTCTCCTCTAAACCCCCAACCTTCTAAATGTTTCTTGGGTATCTTCATTTCACTACCCCACTACAATAACTTTGTCTTAGTTATCATTGCTTCCCCCTTAGATTCCTATAATAGCCTTGTAAATGGTTGTTCTGACTCAAGCTTATTCTCCTCTAATTACCCACAGTTTTGTTAAATTGTCCTCCTGATGACCAAGTTTGATTATACCACACCCTAGCCCAAAGATATTCAATGGGCCCCTATTGGCCTCAAGTGAAGTCCAAGATATTATAGAATGCTTCCTTCTTTCTTCTTCAGTCCCTTTTTACATTACTTCCTTTATCTTGCCCTATCATTATTAGCCACCAAAGCCCTTTCTATCCTCCACACTTCTAGTTAAGCTGTGCCCTCTTTCTGGAATACATTTTCTCCTCTTTTTATTATATTTGACACTGGTAATTGCTTTCTCTTTGACCCTCTCTAATTACTTGTTTGTACATTCCTGAACTCACCATTTTCCATGTGCTTCTGATACCAATACATTTTTCTTTACTTCAAACACTCTTTGTCTTCCAAGACCAGACACTTTGTTATCCTGCCCTGGAGTCCTCAAAATTTCCTAACTTGAGGTGGGCACCATTTTCTCCATTAGAATTTCATGCTTTTTGGTACCTTCCATTTCAACTGATGGAATTTCATCCACTCAGCTATCTGTGCTAAACTCTGAGAATTATCCTTGATGCCTCCTCCTCCATACCTGAATGAATCTCCAGATTTTCCTAACTTCACTACCTAAATATCTCTCAAATATCATTATGTTTTCCCCTATTGCTACTACCACTGCCTTAATTTAGGTCTTCATCTCTGATAACAAAATGCATTGTTATGGGCCAGCACTTTTTTTTTTGTTACATATCCCCCCCTTTCTGCTTGTTCTTGCTGTGTTCATTTTTTTTTTTTTTTTGCATTCTTCTGTGTCTGCTTTGTCTCCCCCAGTTGTCGCGATGCGCCGAGTCAGCTCACCGCGCAGGCGGCCTGCTCCGCTTGCGGGTGGCTCTGCTCTGCTCGCGGGCGGCTCTGCTCTGTTCGCGGGCAACTTGCCCTGCCTGTGGCGGCTTTGCCCTGCCCGTGGAGGCCTTTTGCCCTGCCCATGGCGGCTCTGCCCCGCCCATGGCGGCTTGCCCTCTCAAGGCGGTCTGCCTGCTCGGAGAGGCCCTGGGAACTGAACCCGGGGCCTCCCATGTGGTGAACCGGCGCCCTATCCACTGGGCTACAGCCGGCCCCCTGGACCAGTACTTTTTAAGCCTTTTATCTGCAGATATATAAAACATATATTAGATTTTTCTCACAGAAAAATTTCCTTGAAATACAGACTATTGTTACTATCCTTTTATTGATGAGGAACTGTGAGCTCAGAAGTTTGGCTACTTTTGAAGTTCACATAGCTATTAAATGATGAGACTCTTGGATTGTTACAAGGTTCATGGCTTTTCTTTTCCTTGCTTTTTTTTTAAAAATAGGTAATTTTTAGGTTTACAGAAAAATCATGCAGAAAGTACAGTTTCCATGCACCGCCCTCCCCCCCCACACACACACACATACGCACACAGTTTTCTCTAACATTAACACTTGGCATTAGTTTGGTACTTTTGTTACAGGTGATGAAACAATATTATTATAATTCATTATTAACTGTGGTCCATAGTTTACATTAGGGTTTGTGTTATACAGTTCCACGGTTTTTAAAAAGTTTTATTCTGGTAACATATATATAATCTAAAAAAGCAGTTTAAAAATACAACTAATAGAGTCCTTGACCTTTTGATGGTTACTCTTTTAAAATCAGATACTTGTTTCTAAACATTTTCTTGAATTTTAGTTAACATATGTCACCGAGCTGGT
This sequence comes from Chaetophractus vellerosus, assembly GCA_004027955.1. NCBI lineage: Eukaryota > Metazoa > Chordata > Mammalia > Cingulata > Chlamyphoridae > Chaetophractus > Chaetophractus vellerosus. Next base: position 6,950 of record PVKH010005218.1, read on the forward strand.
CTGAGATTCTATGTTCTATATTGAAATCATTAAAAACATTTTCTTTGTCTTTTTCCTGCTGGCACTGATGCTGCCTTTCGAAGTGAATTTGGGTCAAAAGAGTAGTAATCAGAAACAGCTACTGAAGGCAGCACATTCTCTTCTCTCTCTTCTCTTTCTACAGTGGCGTAAGCTTCCATAGAGCTTTTAATCCCCAATCTCTGGAAGGACTTCAGCAGGCTTAATATTTTGTTTTTTAGCCTACCTAAAGGAAAACTCAAACAGTGCTTTCACAACATAACCAAGCTCTCATTTTCCACCTTGTCCTTGCTCGCTCATTAGATGTCCACCGCTCTTCTCCCAAGCAGCTTTCCTAATTATGTTGGTGGTGCACAGCTTGCCTTCTTAAAGACTTTTGCTTTTCACTCTGCTCCTGCCATTTCCATGGAGAGGAAATCTGCATTCGTGCTCCAAAGGAAGCCATAAGGTCACCACGTGAAAACTTGGAGGGCAAAAAATGTTGTCAATAATGAGATTTCAGGCATTTGGAAAGTTCACAGGGTCCTTTGTACAACACTGAAGAATCCCTCTGTTTCCTCTGGTGCTGTTTCATGTTAATTTCAGAACATCAGCCAGTATAAGGCATCTCAACGGAAACTTCAGTTCACAGTGGAGCCCCTTTCATCCCTTTTTGCAGCTAGGCAGTTAGATTTATCTTGCTGATCTGTGGGAAAAAAAAAAAAAAGGAAAAGAAAGAAGAAACACAGTCACATGAATATAACAGATGGAACAAATTGAGGAGTTTGCGCCTACCGCTTTTCTCTTTATTAAAATGAGAAAGGAAAATTGGGTTTCAGCGAGGTACAGATTATTATGATTATTTAATATTGGGAAAGCGTATGATATTCTAAGACTCTAAGATCTTTAGCGTTGAGGATATAAGTGGAAAAATAACAAATGGATTATGCCATATTTACAGGGTTTTTGTTGTCATTTTGTCATGGATTTTATTCCTCTAGTTATGCCCAGTGAGGGAGCAGAAAGCCAAATTCATCTATTCCCCTATTTATAACCTGTTCGCTTCTGCCTTATAGATACAGTAATGGAGATGGAGCAGAAGCAGTAATTGACTCTCTGACCTAGTGCTGTGTACTAAAGTACCTCTATATCACATTTAAACTGTGAAATGATTTGAATGCAGATATGTTTGTGGAATCCTGGCATTGCACTCCCATAGATACACCTCAGTATTCCCCATTGTCCTAGTTCCAACACTGTGCAAGTATATCTCTAGGAAAAGAAAGAATACAGGTAAACTTCAGAGCAGAATGGCTTCTGAGTCCTTTGTTGCCCTGTAGTCCCAAGTATTTGAATCAAAAAAATTTAAGAAATTTTAGAAAAATTATCTGATCTAATCCCTTGCTTTAGAGAGTACCTGAGATTCTTGGTCTTTGCTCTTACTTCACTAGTTTTTTTTTTTTTTTTTAAGCAGCTTTCTATTGAAAAATGAGTCACAGTCTCTTAAATTTGCCGGTCTTACAAATTGGAAATGAACATGAATACTATTATATCCTCCAGGTTCTTTTAGAAAGAGCCAGAGGAATGTCATTTGATGTTTCAGAAATTGTTTTGTAGAGAACAAACCACGAAGTTAACTCTGCTGTGTTATGATCCAGCAGTTAAGGTGGTTGACAACACCAGGTCATTCCATTTTTCAATCTTGTTGGCTTTATCCTGTACACAAGGCCTTGTCTAAGGTGTTTAAGGAATATTTGCAGATAAAGGGAAATATAAAAAATTGCCTGAATAAATGGTAATTCTTATTTAAAGATCATGATTTTATCTAGTTTCTTATTTATGTCATTTATACTTCTGCTAGACAAGGTTAAATTATAAAGAACTGTTTTCTTCTTTCTTCTCTTATCCAACTCCCTTCTTTCCTAACCAACTTCTTATATTTCAGGTGTGCTAGTTACATATTATTTTTCAGGGAGACGCTGTCTCCAATTGGCTCCTTTTCCATCCTCCCCCCACACCTCGTCCTGACCTCGCCATTTTATACTCATTAGATGTTGTAGATTACTCTGGTAGCTCTTATCAAAAGTGTAATTAGATACATATTTGCTTAATTACAGATGTTATATCTGTCATTCCCATGAAACTGGATGCCTAACCAGGGTAGAGGTATATTTGTTCTTTATTATATCCCATAGTTGGGCAAACATTATATACACTAATAATAAATATTAATTAATTAAACAATAATAAAATAAAGTATTTAATAATGCTTATTGAATCTAGAAGTTATTTTTTAACAATAGCATAATTTTAGACCCAGTGCTTTAAACAGAAAGAGCAAGAGCCAGAAACTTTCACTCAATCCTAAAAATCTAGGGTAAAAAATCATTAAGTCTCATAGCGAGAAGAAAGAGGTAATTTACAAAGGAAGAAAAGTCAAATTAACAGCAGTTATCAATGCTCACCGTAGATATTAGAAGTAAATGGGGTAATATAATGAAAGTTCTGCAGGAGAAAGGTTTAAAACAGAGAATCCTCTACCCAGTCAAACTGACATTTAATTTCAATGGTAAAACAAAAAAAATTTTTTCGATATTAATGACTTTAGAAAGTTTAACATTCTCACACTACCTTGGAAGAATTACTGGAAGATATGCTTTTTTTAAACCAAAGTGACTACAAACACACACACACACACACACACACACACAAACACACATATATACAACATGCCTTCCCCCTGCCAAAACATATATATATCCAAAAATCAAAAGTAACACTAGAAAATAAAATCCAAGATCTCTACCTGGAGGTGTTTGAATGAGATATCAGTGTACTTGAAGATGAAGGGAGAGAAAGGTTATATATAACCTTTATGTTGGTAATATCTTTTTAAACTTTATTTTGTACATTTAATAATTGAAAATATAAATATTTAAAAAAGAAAACACAATTAAATAAAAACATACATTTCTCAGTTGAGTATTCTGATACATAATTTTTTATTAATCATATAATATGTTACACAATATATTTGGTTCATAGTAATGCAATCATACAGTATTTGTCCTTTTGTGTCTGGCTTGCTTCACTCAACATAATGTCTTTCAGGTTCATCCATGTTGTCATATGCTTTACGTCTTAATTTCTTATTAAAGCTGCATAATATATTTTAATGGGGCTTGTTAAAAATTTAATGGTAGCCACCTCAGCTTGTGTAGGAGGAAAATTTCTGTTTATCTAGAGGATAAATATGTCAGTGTCATCAAAGAGAAATATGAGTGAAAGAAAAGCAATAGGAAAGTATAGAAAAATGGTGGTATGGTATGTTCAAAAATATCAGTAACTAAAACATGTAAAAGACAAGAAACAAATACTCAAAAATGATTCAGCTGTATCATACAATAGAGACACACCAAACTAACTGACAATACCATTTGGAAATAAAGAGGCAGAAAGTAAAATACCAAGCAATAGTAAGCAAAGAAAGAACACGTGACACTTTTAATATTGGACATTGAAGTTAATGACAAAAACTGAAATCTTATCAAGAGAAGGGAATTTCATATGTGATAAAATTCACCATGAGAAGAATCTTGAACCTTAATATTTTCTTTTGATAAGATTTTTTTTATCTATTGTATTTTTGTATTTTAAGAAAACCTCAATCATGTAAAAAAACCTCAATCAGGCACAAGCTGGAAGACTCCAGCTTGTGGCTCCAGCGGATGAGGAGTGATTTGAGCTAAATCTTCTAGGACCTTTCTCCTTATTCGATGGACCGTTCTGGCCCTTTATGGAGGAGAGTATGGTCACCTCGTTTTCCAACCTATGTTATTCTTCAATGGTGGGGGAAGGTGCTTTGAATTGACTTGCATCTTTTCTTTCACTTTTGTGCTCCTTTACCACACTACTAAACTATTACTCTAATCAAAGAAATAGTGAAACCATCAAAATGGAGGCTTTTGTCTACAAACCACCATCCCTGATTAAGGATGAGGTTGCCTATGACCTTGATGTCGATAATCATCTATATGTAAACAGGCCATGGTTAACAAAAATAATAACAACAAAATCCAAAATTCAGACTGTATAGAAATAAATGAAGGGCTTCAGAAATGGATCAGAGTGAAGGAAGAGATGAATAATGTTGAGAGCAGTACTTTGGAGGATTTTAGAGAAAAAGATAAGAGAAAGGAATGGATAGAAAGACTGAATTAGTGGTTACTTAACATTTTCATTTACTTAACATTTAATGAAAATGTTAATGAAATAACTTTTTGAGCTTGAGTACCAAAATATTTTTAGAGCTTAGACTTTTTGAGTTTATGAAAAGGAAAGATATATTTCTTTCTGCTTCTTTGTCCTTCTGTCCCCTATAAAGCAACCAAATAATATTTTTAAAACCTAAAAATATTATAATTTATGAGAGCTCTAACATTTAAAAAATAAATTACTAAGTGATTCTCTCTGTAATTCTTTGTGTCCTTGCATTACTGATATTTTAAATTATTATTTTGCCAAATTAGCCAGTTGAATATGAATCTTGATTTATTTGAGTAGATGTGTCAACATTGCTTTGTAAAAGATGCTGATACATAATAGTTAAACAATAAGAGGCTTTTGAAGAACTTTTATATCTCTAAATTGCATGAAGTAAAGAATTTAGCCAACTTTGGGATGGTTTGAATATATAGAACTCATTCTTTTCATTCCCTCCATGTTTAATAGCATATCTGTTACTTTTTTTTCTGTTAGAAAAAAGAGAGAAGGGGAAGTTCAATGCTACTCTTGGTACATTTGGACTGTTTTCTTCTCTCAAACAAACAGCACGTAGCTGCTGATGCAGATGGAGAACCACGTTACAATTACCATCAATGGCATCGCCTTCTCCTCTTTGCCAAATGCTGCGTGTTTCAGGCAAGCCGCTCTGGAGATTCTTCTCTTGGAGGCCTGTTTCTGCCTAAATCAGTGTGCTTTCCTTTTGATATTCTCATAGTGTGCACAATATACCCTCAAACACACACTGCTCAGGGTAATACGTCTCTAATGCGATGAAATCAATGGGAACACAGCCTTTTTTGCCTGACAGTATTGTCAGGGTATATTATCTGGCTTAGGCTGTGGCTGCAGTTCATAGCAGTCGTCAGCTAAATTTCCCTTTCTGAAGCTGAGCAAAGTGTGGTAATGTCACAGCCACTGCTGTTCATAGGACGGTTACCGGAGAAGCATAGCCTCCTGGCTTGTCACACTGTATATATCTCAGGGTCTTCTCTTCCTTCCTAGTCAGAGGTTTCCAAGAATGTTGCCTGGAGCAGTCATGGGATGCAAAAGAGAAAGATTTTTGTTCTGCACTTAGCAACATTACCACACTTCACACTCAGTTTCTGATGAGGGAAAATTTAACTGACTTGCTCTGAACTCTATCTATTAGATAATACACTCTGACAGGGCTGTGGATAAAGACTAGAAAACCTACTAATTTATATTTCATTATCTCTGCACTTGGCTTAATCTGTTATCTTTTGCTAAGTGTTACAAAGATAACAAGGAGAGCTGAACTGGAAGGGGAGAGGGGAAGGGCCCCACAGGGGATATGGAAAAACATACTGTGGGTAATTCAGCCTCTTGTTTTAAGAAGTTGTATGTCAGGAGATACCTTTAGAGCCTGTGCCTAAGATTAGAAGAGGCTGGACCATTTCTAGCATATGTTGTTGCATGCTATGCATCAGAAAACAAAAATGGATAATGGGTTGTGAAATAGGACAGGTTGATGCCCAGGCACTTCCTAACCCATAATTTAGGTGATGTGCTAGAATGACCTTATCTCCCTAGTATGTAGCCACTGTTATTGAAAAAGACACTTCTAAGTACTGATGTACCTTCAGGAACGAATGAAGTCATGGGGGCATATAACGTTTAATTGGGTATAACTCGGACTTCCTCCAGCAAAGAGGAGACTCAATTGTCATAACCATTCCTGCTGGTGGAGGGTTTGGGTTAAAGTCCAAGTACTATACTGAAATGTAAAGGTGCTGTTTGTCAGGTCTTTACATTATGGATAAAACCCCATTTGGGGTAAGGGATTATAAACACAGGCTTCAAGGGGCTCTCTAGAATTATGTTGAAGGGTATTCTATGCATTCATTCTATTTGTCAGGCACAAGCTCAGACATTGGGAATGAAACATTTATAAAACTCTCTCTCTCTCTGAGTCTCTCTTTTGATATTTAAAAGAGAGCCATGCAGGCACCTTTCAGAGAAGATCACTTGATTCTCTTTTCGGTCTATTTTGACAAAGAGTGTAAGGTAGGAGCCTAGATACATGAATTCAGAATTCAATTCAAGATCAGAACTCCCTGTAAATTATTCTAAGAGCAATTATTCCCTTCTTGGGAGTATTGAAAAGCAGAGAGAGATGAATGGTGTATCTTTGTTCAAAGAATGGTCAAATTGTACTTCTCAGCACCTAATAAACAATCCCTACAAGTCAGAACTTCTGCTTCCACATCTGTAAAGTGAAGGGGTGAGGAAGAGTAAGAATATATGCTCTAATCATATTCTAGGGAGAATGAGACTATCTGGATTCTAATCCTAACTGCCACTGACCTGTGCATTCTCAGTTAACACTTTCCCCTGCAGTCTCAGCATCATCTTCCATTTGAATATAGCCTCTCAAACTCCTTACAATGGTATCTAAGGAATTATAAATTGGCCAAGGTTATACTGGTGGTTGATGAGGGAACCGATATCTGAATCTCAAACTCGCATTTCAGTATTTCTCCCTCCCTCCTTCCCTCCTCCCTCTCTCCCTTCCTTCCTTCCTTCCATGTCATGCTATCTCATTTTTTAAAGTTCATTGGGGTCTTTGGAAAAATACCTTAAAGAGTCACATTTAGTCAATAGTCTCAATAAAAAATATTAGTTAGTACTGTAGGGTATATTCAGATGGATTATTTTTTATGAAGCAGCAACTGGAACAAATAACCTATATAGATTTCAAAGTACTCAATTTTAAGGTGCTCATTTAAAATCCAAGAATAGCTGTATTTTTTAAAAAGATTTATTTTATTTATTCCCCTCCCCCCCCCCCCACTTGCGCTTGTTGTGTCCTTTCCCTGCACATTTTTCTGTGGCTGCTTGTCTCCCTTTGTAGGGTCATCTTGCTGCACTGGCCAGCTTGCTTTCACCAGGAGGCCCTGGGAATCGAACCTGGGGCCTCCCATATGGTAGACGGGAGCCCAATCACTTGAGCCACATCCACTTCCCAAACAAAACTGTATTTTAACTTTAAATATGTTTTTTCCTAATGATGTACTCCAGTTATCCATGAAAACTTAACATGAATACCCAACTTTTTCTGTTCACACTGATTGCGGTGCCCTGGTTTCAGACCATCCTTGGCAGCTCCTGAATCAGTCTGCCAAGCTCTTTCAGACATAAGCCATCTAAGACTCACTTAGTTGCTTTAGTAATTTCTCTGGGGAACTCCAGTTGTCAACCCAAGGAAGGTAGTGTTAAGGGCTTTATTTCTTTTTTTTCCCTCCACCTCCCACATGCAACCAAGTTTAGCTGAAGGTTTTTTTTTTTTCCTGTGTGTCCTTAAATAAAAAACTGGAGAATGGCCTTTCTGAACATTCACAGTTGTTCTTTCCATGAAACATTAATATTTTGCTTTGCTAGACTTTTACTTTCTTTGGAGAACACTCCCATCAACATTAGTGATTAAAGCTGATACTGCAATTCATCATTTAACATACAAGCTATGAAACAATATTATTATAATTATACTACAAACTAAAGCCCATAGTTTACATTAAGGTTCACTGTTAGGCTGTATAGTCCTATGGACCTCGTGCAGAATTAACTCCCAGGCAAAAGCAAGGCTGGACCCAAGGTTGGGCTTCCTCCTTCCACTTCCCCACTCCAGGGCATAGAGATACCAGACTAACAGTGGGCAACAGGGAGAAGAAAGGTGGAGTTACACTTATAAGGCTCTCATCAGAGGAAGGAAATATCAGGAAGGAAGAAGTGATCCCAATTCATATGATTTGGGTTTCATCAGGACCTTCTAAACTGAGTGTTAGCTTGTATATTAAATGATGAATTGCAGGATCAGCTTTAGCAGAGGGATTGCCAGGTCATATGATAATTCTATACTTAACTTTCTGAGGAACTGCCAAACTTTTCCATAATGGCTGCACCATTTTACATTCCTGCCAACAATAAACTAATCCTTTCCAACACTTGTTAGTTTCTGTTTTGTTTTTTTAATAGTAACCTTTCTAGTAGATATGAAATGGTATTTCATAGAGTTCTGATTTGCATTTCTCTAATGACTAATGATTTAGACAATCTTTTCATGTGCTTGTTAGACATTTGTATATCCGCTTTGGAGAAATATCTATTGAAGGCTTTTACCCATTTTTTTTTTAAACTGGGTTGTTTACCTTTTTTGTTGTTTAGTTTTAGAATTTCTTTATCTATTCTTGATATTAAACCATTATTGGATATATGATTTCCAAATATTTTCTCACATTATATATACTTTCATGTCTTTCAGTCATTTTCATTTCATGATGAAATCCTTAGATGCACCAAAGTTTTAAATTTTGATGAAGTCTCATTTATCTATTTTTTCTTTTGTTGCTCACACTTTTGGTGTAAAGTCTAAAAAACCATTGTATAACATAAGATCCTCAAGATGCTTCCCTATGTTTTCTTCCAGGAGTTTTATAGTTTTGATTCTTATATTTAGATATTTGATCCATTTTTTTTAAGCTAAATTTTGTATGGTATGAGGTAGGGGTTCACCTTCATTCTTTTGCATATAAATATAGAGTTCTCCATACCATTTGTTGAAGAGACTATTCTTTCCAGTTAAGTAGACATGGATTATCAAAAATACATTAAAGGGTTTATTTCTGAACTCTCAGTTTGATTTCATTGATCTATAAGTCTTTCCTTGTGCCATTACCATGATATTTTGAGTATTCTAGCTTTGTAATAAGTTTTAAAATCAAGAAATATGAGTTCTCCAAATTTGTTCTTCTTTCTCAAAATGGTTTTGGCTATTTATGACCCCTTTCTCTTCCATATAAATTTTATCATTGGCTCTTCCATTTCTGCAAAAAGGCTGTTGGAATTTTCACTGGGATTGCTTTGAATCAGAAAACCACTTTGGACAGAATTGACATCCTAACAATATTTAATCTTCCAATCCATGAACACAGAATGACCTTCCATTTTTTTAAAGGTTTTCTTTGATTTATTTTAGTAATGTTTTGCAGTTTAACAAGGCCTTCACATCCTGGGTTAAATTAACTCCTAGATATTTGATTCTCTGGTTATTATTGTAAATGAGATTTTTTTTTCTTGATTTCCTCTTTAAATATTTCATTACTAGGGTATAGGAACACTACTGATTTTTGTGTGCTGAGCATGGACCTGACAAATTTGCTGAATTCTTTTATTAGCTTTAGTATCTTTTTTGGGCAATTTTCAGGATATTCTATGTATGAGATCATGTCTGCAAATAGGGAAAGTTTTACTTTTTCCTTTCCAATGTGGATGCCTTTTATTTACTTTTCTTGTCTAATTTATCTGGCTAGAACTTCCAATAATTTGTTGAATAACAGTGGTGACAGTGGGCATCCTTGTCTTGAGCATGATGTGAGCTATAAGATTTACATATATGCCCTTAATCATGTTGAGGAAGTTTCCCAGTTTTTTTTTTAACTGTTTCAAGAAAGGATGCTGGAGATTGTCAGCTGCCTTTTGTGCATTGAAATGATTATGGTTGCTTTTTTTTTCTTTCTTTACTCTAGTAATGTGACAATACATTAACTGATATTTTAATGTTGAACTTTCCTTGAATATTTGGGATAAATCCCACTTCATCATGGTTTATCATACTTTCAATGTGCTGGTATTTTGTTGCAGATTTCAGTATCTATATTCATAAGGGATATTGGTCTATAAACTTCTTTTCCTGTGATATATTTATCTGGCTTTGGTATTAGGGTGATGTTTACCTCATAGAATGTGTTAGGAAGTGTTCTCTTTTTGTTTCAGTTTCCTAGGCTGCTGAAGCAAATAACATGGATTGGGTCAAGTTAAACAATGGGAATTTATTCACTCATGGTTTTGAGGCTGGGAAAATGTTCAATTGAAGACATCATCAAGGCAATACTTTCTCTCCAAAGACTGTGGCATTCAGGGGCTGGCTATCAGTGGTCCTTGGCTCCTCTGTCATATGACAAGACATATGGCAGCATCTCCTGGTCTCTTCCTTCTCTTCTGGGTTCCATTTCACTTCTTATTTCCTGTGACTTCCTCTGTGTGTGTGTGTGTGTGTGAATTCCATTATGTTTGTAAAGGACTCCAGTATTAGGATTAAGACCCATCCTGATTGAGGTGGGCTATCTCTTCTTAACTGAAGTATCCTCATCAAAAAGTCCTACTTACAATGGGTTCACACCCACAGGAATGGATTAAATTTAAGAACGTGTTTTTCTGGGGTACATACATCTTCAAATTATGACACTCCTCATCAGCCATTTGGAAGCGTTTGAACAAGATTAGTGATAATTCTACTTGGAATACTTACTAAAACATACCAGTGAACCATCTACTCTTGGCTTTTTTTTTCCCAAGAGGTATTGATTACTGATTCAATCTTTTTACATGTTAATGGTCTGTTGAGATCTTGTATTTCTTCTTGAGTCAATGTATGTAGTTTGTGTGTTTCTAAAAATTTGCCCATTTCTTCTAATTTATCTAATTTGTTGGCATACAGTTTTTCATAGTATGCTTTAAATTTTTTTTTAAATTTTTTAAAGAGACTTAGATTACATAAATGTTACACAAAAAATATAGGGATTCCCATATGCCCCACTCCCCACATCTAGCACACCCTCCCACATAAGCAACATCCTTCATTAGTGTGGCACATTCATTGCAATTGATAAATACATCCTGGGGCATTGCCACTGAGCATGGACCATAGTTCATACACTCTCTCCCACAAAATTCTGCAGCTTATAGGAAGATATAAAATGGCCTATATCTGTCGTTGCAATGTCCTTCAGGACAATTCCCAAGCCCCCCAAAACCCCATATTATACCTGTTTTTCCCTCTCCTTGCCCTCAGAGCCTCCAGTGGCCACTGCCTCCACATCAATGTTGTAATTTCTTCCATTGCTAGGATCACAATAAGTCTATAGTAAAATACCGCTAAGCCTACTCTAGTCTATAGTTCATTCACCAATCCTGAGGATTCTGGCATGATGATGACCACTCCACTTCTAACTGAGAGGGGGCTTCAATCCCATACAGCCAGTGGATGGGACTTTCTTGCTTGCAGTTGTACACTCTCTCGTTTCCTTGGTGTGGTGGTTGTCAATCCTCACCTCCTTGTTACTTGTCCTGGGTGAGTCCAATGAACTGCAGAGTAGGTACTGCAACACCGCTGAGACTCAGGGCCCAGCTGGCACATGTACAACCCAAAGATTCCAGTCTCTTGGATGTACACCTACAAACTTGGAGTTTGTGTTCCTGAGAGTGACAGAGTTGGACTCAGTTATGGCTTTCTTAACATGGCTCATCTGTCCATTCAATTTAAACATAGTGTGGTTTTAAAATTATATATTTTTTTCCTGAGGTTCAATAGTAATATCCACCCTTTCAATTCTGATTTTAATTATTTGTGTCCTCTTTCTTTTTTTCTTTGTCAGTCTAGCTAAAGATTTGTTAATTTTATTGATATTTTGCAATTAGCATCTTTTGGTTTTATTGATTCTCTCTTTTGTTTTTTTAGTCTCTATTACATTTATCTCTGCTTTAATCTTTGTTGTTTCCTTCCTTCTGATCTCTTCGGGTTAGTTTGCTCTTTGTTTTAGATCCTCCATTTGTGAGATTAGGTCTATGATTTGGGATCTTTATTCTTTTTAATGTATGTATTTAAAGATATACATTTCCTTGTCAGCACTGCCTTTGCTATATCTCATAAGTTTGGGTATGTTGTGTTTTCATTTGTATTCACCTCAAGATATTTCCTAAATTCCTCATGAGTTTTTCTTTGACCCATTGGTTGTTAAACAGTGTGTTGTTTAATTTCTACATATTTGTGAATTTTCCAGTTATCATACATTGTATGATTTCAATATTTATAAATTTGTTGAGACTGTTTTTCTTACCTGACCTGTAATGTAATCTATTCTGGAGAATGACCCATGTGCATTAGAGAAGACTGTGTATTCTGCTGCTTTTGGGTGACATGTTCTATATATACATATCTGCAAAATCTAGTTGGTTTATAGTATTATTCAAGTCTTCCATTTCCTTATTGCTCGTTGGACTAGATGTTATATCCATTATTGAGAGAGGGTTATTGAAGTCTCTTACTATTAATGTAGAACTACCTATTTCTCCCTTCCAATCTGTCAATATTTGCTTCATATATTTTGGGACTTTACCATTAGTTGTGTGTGTATGTGTGTTAATATATATGTGTATATGTATAATTGTTATTGCTATGTCTTCTTGTTGAATTTCCCTCTTTATCAACATATAGTGATCTTCTTTGTTCCTTGTAACTTTTTGACTTGACATCTCTTTTATCTGATATTAATTTAGCTACCCAAGATCTCTTTTGATTATTGTTTGCATAATATGTTTTTCCATCCATTCACTTTCAACCAACTTGTGTCTTTGAATTTAAGGTGAGTCTCTTATAGACTCTTATAGTTGGGTCTTGCTTTTTAATCCATTCTGCAAATCACCATTTTTTTTGGCTGGAGAGTTTAAACCATTTACATTTAACGTACCTACTGATAATGTGAGAATTTCTTTTTCCTTTTGCTATTTGGTTTTTGCAAATCTTACACCTTTTTTGTCCCCCAATTCTTCCATTAATTGCTACTTTCATTTTAGTTCATTTTTTGTAGTGTATCATTTTGAGTCTCTTCTCAATTCTTTCTGCATATATTTTTCAGATATTTTCTTTGTGGTTACCATGGGGCTTCAGTTTAGTATCCTATGTCTGTACCAATCATGTTTGATTTGACACCAGGGTAACTTCAATTGCTTACACATACACTGTTCCCATACTCCTTGTGATGGTTAGGCTAATGTGTCAACTTGGCCAGGTAATTGTGCCCAGATATTAGGTCCAGCAAGCACTTGGCTAATTGAGTTTACTGCATGGATGGCTGATTACATACATCTGCATCAATCAGCGAGATTGGATCAAGAATGGATGATGCTTTTATCCATTCAGTTGACTGCCATAAAAGGGGACTGATTTCAACATTCGGAGAGAATTTCCCAGCTCGCCGTTTTGACAGTGAACTTCTCCCAGGAACTCATCAAGGACCCTTCATCGGTCTTTCATCGGAGCCCCTGGCTTGCAGGCTGCCTGTGGAACCTGGACTTGTGCATCCCCACGGTCACGTGAGAGACTCATAAAATCTTATATTTTTAACAGATATCTTGTGTTGATTCTGTTTCCCGAGAGAACCCTGACTAGAACACTCCTCCATCCCCCACCTTTTTGTTTTACTTGTTACAAATTATACCTTTATACATTGTATGCCAAAGCCATGTATTTGTCATTACTTTTTATGCATTTTCCTTTAGCACCTGTAAGAAGTAAAAAAGTGATCTTACAAATAAAAAAATACATTGGAATAGTATTGGCATTTATATTTACCCATATGTTATCTTTACCAGAGTTCTACATTTCTTAATGCAATCCACTGACTAGTTGTTTTTTTTTCTTTTCAGTTTGAAGTACTTTTTTTAGCATTGCTTGTAACGCAGGTCTAGTGGTGACAAACCCCCTTAGTTTTTATTTATTTGGTAATGTTTTAATCCTTCCCTCATTTTTTAAAGCATCTCATTGGATATACAATTCTTGCTAGGTAATTGTTTTCTTTCAGCACTTTAAATATTTACCTCTTCTGCCTTATTGTCTCCATCGTTTCTGTTGAGAAATTGGCAGTTAATCTTTTGGGGACTCTCTTGTACATAGAACATTGCTTTTATATTGCAGTTTTCAAAACTATCTCCTTTCCTTGACATTTGACAGTGTCTTGGCATGATTCTTTTTGAGTTTATCCTGTTTGGGGTTTTTTAGGTTCTTGAATGTGCACATTCATATCTTTTGTTAAATTTGGAAAGTTTTCTGCCCTTGGTTCCTTGAGTAGTCCTTCGACCCCTTTCTCTCTTTTGTTCTCATTTTGGGACTCCCATAATGCATATGATGGTAAGCATGATGTTTCCCACAGGTATCTTAAGTTTTATTCACATTTTTCATTCCTTTTCTTTCTGGTTCTCAGTCTGACTCATTTCAGTTGTCTTATCTTTGAGTTCATTGATACTTTTGGTGCCATTTCAAAACTTCTGTTGAAACCCTCTAGATAAGTTTTTTGTTTCATTTATGTGGTCTTCCACTTCTGTATTTCTGCTTGATTCTATTTTATTTTATTTTTAATACTTTTTTATTAAAAATACTTTAGATTACATAAATGTTACATAAAAAATATAAGGAATTCACATAGGCCCCACTCCTTACCCCTCCTACACTTTCCCACATTAACAACATCCTTCATTAGTGTGGTACATTTGTTACAATTGAGGAACACATACTGGAGTATTGCCATTAAGCATAGATTATAGTTTATATTGTAGTTTACACTCTGCCTTGCACAATTTTGTAGGTTATGCAAAATATATAATGGCCTGCATCCATCATCGCAATGTCATTCAGGACAAATCCAATACCCTAAAAATGTCCCCATATTACACTTGTTTTTCCCTCTCCCTCCCTCAGAACCTCTGGTGGCCACTGCCTCCACATCAATGGTAAAAGTTCTTCCATTACTAGAATAACAATAAGTTTATAGTAGAATAACAGTAAGTCTAATCTAGTCCATTGTTCACTCCCCAATACTGAGGATTTTGGGATGGTGATGCCCACTCTGTCTCTAATTGAGAGGGGACTTAGTTCCCATGGGGCATATGGATGAAATTATGTTGTTTACAGTTGCAAACTCTCTCTGTTCCTTGGCATAAGCATTGTCCATTATCATCTCCTTGATAGTTGTCCTGGGTGATTCTAATGAATTGGAAAGTAGGTGTTGCAATGCTGCTGAGATTCAGGGCCCAACTGGCACATGGATGGGCCAAAGATTTAAATCTCTTAGACATACACCTCTCAAGTATAGTACTAACTATAGGTTCAAATAGAAGGGGCAGAAGATCCATGTGTAGGGAAACCACAAATTAGTCCAATTCTGTCACACTGGGAGAATAAGTTTCAAAGTAAGACCCACTGGCAGGGTGCCAAATTCCTGAGTGGTCTGCCTTGTCTATAGTGTCTGGATGTTTCTAGAGCCCCAGGGACCCTGCTATTTGAGGCAATATT
>PVKH010005219.1:0-22378 GCA_004027955.1 Chaetophractus vellerosus
CATACCACATGGGAGGCCCTGGGTTCGATTCCCGGGGACCTCTCCTAGCGGGCAGACCGCCTTGAGAATGGCAAGCCGCCATGGGCGGGCCGGAGCCGCCGTGGGCAGGGCAAGAAGCTGCCACGGACATGGCAAGAGCCGCCACGGGCAGGGCAGGTCGTCCGCGGATGGAGCGCAGCCAGCCACCCGCGAACTGAAAGCCGGCCGTGAACGGACGGAGAGACCACCCACAAGCGGGGAAAGTCGCGCCTGCGCAGTGACCACTCTCGGCGCGTCGCCGCAGCGGGGGGAAGGGGAGATATGTAATAAAATAAATAAATCTTTTAAAAAAATATATAACATGCATAACATCAAGGATATAATTCAAAATTACTCAGCTTATAAAGGACTGGGAGAATTTGACCAACTCTCAAGAGAAGAGACAATCAACAGATGCCAACTCTGAGATGACACAGATGCTGGTACTATAAAGACTTTAAAGCAGCAATTATAACTCTGCTCCATGAGGTTAAAGAAAACAAATGGAAATGAATCAAAAGATAGGAATTCTCAGCAGAGATACAAAAACCAGTGAAAAAGAACCAAATAGAAAATTTAGGCTTAAAACATATATATAATAACTGAAACAAAAACTCCCTGGGATAAATAGTTGAATGGAAATGACAGAGAAAAACAAATCAGTAAACATGAAGATAGATGAATAAAAATTACCCAATTTGAAGAACCAAGGGAAAATAATTGAAATTAAATACACAGGGACCTGTGGATCTAACATGTGTAACTGGAGACCCAAATGTAAAAGAGGAGGAGACTGCAGCAAAAGTAGTCTTCCAGTATTTTATATCCAATGAAAATATCCTTCAGGAAGAAGGCAAAATAAAGACATTTTCAAGTGGAAGAAAACTAAAAGAATTAATTGCCAACACATTGCTAAAAGACATTTTAAAGGAAGTTCTTCAAGATGATAGGAAACAATGGAAGGAAACTTGGAACATTAGGAATAAAGGAAAAAACAAAGAAATGATAAGTAGCTAGGTAAATATAAAAGACTATTTTCTCTCTAAATTTCTTTAAAATATTTAATGATTGTTGAAAGCAAAAATTTAACATCAGCTGGTGGTGGTTTCAATGCATGTAAATGTAATAATAAAGATCAGTTGGGAGGGAGGGTAAAACCTCACCAATGTATATAACTGTTTATAAAATTTGGAAGTGGAAAAAAGCTTTTTAAAGCATGACACAAGTCACAAACTTTTGATAAATGAAATTAAAAATGTTAGTATCAAAATTAAAAGTCAAATAACAAAACTGAGAATAAATATTGGCAACATATATAACAAAGGGCCACTGTCCTTTGTGTGGAAAGCTACTGCAAATAATAAGAAAATCATTTAATACACCAAAAGAAAAACGAACTAAAGACAAAGCAGGAAAGATATAAAAGAAAAATCAAATGATTAATAAGCATTGGAAAAATGTTCAATTTAGGAAAATAAATTAAAATGAGCAGATATAATTTTCCTTTGTCATGTTGGGGGAAAAATTTTTTTAAAATGATAGTATCTTGATTTAGAACTCATGAAAAAAAGTGAAATAACTTTTCTTCAGGAAAATTTAGCAATATATATTAAAATACTTGAAATGCTTGTATTGAAAAGAAGACACAAAATACTACATAGTATGTTTCCATTTATATAAACCTAAAATTCAAAAACAGCATAGCTAATTTATGGTATTATAAGTTAGGATAGTAGTTCTACTTGCCACAGGGAGGGGTAGAAACTGGAAAGGTTCCAAGATGGGTTTCTGGGCTGCTGGTAATATTCTGTTTCTTAAGCCAAATGCTGGGTATATGGGAATATTTGGTTTGTATGATTTCCTGAAACTACACTTGTGTAGTTTTTTGTTTTTTGCAAGTATGCTATGTACTCAGTAAAGCATTTATAAAATGTGCATATTCATTTATCCAGTAATTCTAAATGTATAAAAATGATTCTATGGAAATTATTAAGTATATTTGCAAAGAGTTAGCAATAGACGTTAATTTTAGCCAAAATTTCCACAACAGGAGATAGTTAATCATAATACTGACATATAATGGAATACAATTTGGTCTTTAAAAGTAATACTGAATATACATATTTATTGATTTGGAAAAATATTTACAATATACTATCAAATGAAAAGCAGTTCACCATATAGTATATTATAGGCATATTATTATATGTTATACAAATGTAAATTTATATGTATGCATTTAGAAAGATTTTCACCAAGCTATTGATGGTAGCTGATAGATCTGGGGTATTTATATTCGCTGTGCTTATCTATAATTTCTACTTCCCATAAAAAATTAACAGCTTTTGTAATAAGTTATCTTTATTAGTACTTAAGTGACCCATAACATTGCATGGAGTAATTTTCAACTATTTCCTTTGTCACAGATTCCCCCAAACCACTCATCTCTATCCCCCAAAGGTGACAGCAGTGTCTACCATGTAGTAGGAACTGAACAAATTTGGAAACAAGAATGACAAGTTCCAAACTATATGAAAACATTTAAAAAATTTGAATGATTTTATTAAGTGAATTTCATGGGGGTCCACTTTATAATTATTCTTTAGGGTATACATATGTTTTATGTGCTCCTTACATTTCACCAAAAGAATTTGGGAAAAAAATCTTAGCAAGCTAATAAAAACTTTTGTGAAGAAGCTCTAATTTTTTGTTACCATCACTTTGACAGGCCTGGGTTTAGGTCTTTTAAATGTGAATTTCAATGAACTTTGCCTCTGTCAAAGTTATTCAAAGATGAAAGTAAACAACAAAACATAGGAAATTGAAAAGGATTACTAACAGGCAATGGTAATAAATAACTGAACTACAACTTGGCATGTGCTTGAAAAAGATCAGATAGGTTAGAAGGCTTGACCAGAGAATAAAATTCTCTTCTCTTGCATATTTATATCCTTTCAAGGGCAATGGGAACTGCTCTGGGGACCAAAAAAAAAAAAAAAAAAAAGGCATTAAAATCAAATAGGAGCTGCTTTAATCTGCAAAGTTGAGTTCACAATTAAATAAATGAATTTTACTAAATTATACCATATTCAGAAAATTTTTATTTATAAACCTCCTTAGAATGAAAGAAGGGAGAATGGGTAGTAATTAATAATAATAATAATAAACAATGATGATGATGATGGAAGAAAAAGAGGATAAAAGGAAAATAAGTGCAAACAGTGAACTTCTAGGATAGTTTGACCACCTTTACAAATTGGTGATAATCCTTTACAATAACATTGAAGCACAAGGAAAATAATACAGGCTTGTAGCTTTGTTGTGCATCTGAAATATTCCTAAGCATTACAAGACAGTTTCAGAATGAACTGCTCATCTCTTCTTTGTGCATTTCATAAAAAGAAAGAAAACAACATACATTTACAAATTGAATAATTAAAAATCTGTTTTAAGCCTCATTTTGCTTGTTTATCCTATACATATAAAGGTAAACGCAGATCATCTCATACATGCTTATTTGAAGAATAATGACTTGGAATAAAAATGAATTACTTTCTCATATATTTTGGTGTGATGTACATGATGAGTATTCCTTTAAAAAGGACACATCATGTATGTATTTAACATTTAAGGATGGCAGCTAACGAAATAAGATCAGACTAGACCTTATGAGGAAGAGGGAAATTAAAAATTATCATTATCACTATCACCTGCAGGGAGTAATTTATCATTTCTGTTCTTCACTGGTATCATGTTCCAACAGCATGTGGTTACAGCAGATACAATTAGGCAGCTGGCCACAGGAGGAGGAGGATAATGTGCTTTTGATAGAGTTTATCCAAGCATGGAGATAGAGTGCTTGTAATCCATGCAGCAGAATCACTGTAACAAAAATACAATTCACTTTTGGGTGGAGTATTTCTTTCAAAACCTTAATATGGAATTCAAAAGCCAACTGAGGATGAATCTGAAGCAAGCAAAGAAAGATTAATTATGCACAAAATGCATAAAAATGATTATTATAGCTTACCTCATTGTATATAAACCAACCGGATGAAAACATAAACATAAGCCATATAAGCTCCTGTATATGGAGCAAGAACCTAGCTAGTGATAACTGGTATTTAAACTAAGAGGACATAATCTTAGTTTAAACATGAAAATTATGAATTATGATTTTCTCCCAATATTAACTATACCCTAAATTATGGAATCTTTCTTCTTCAATTAATTTTCTATTATATTCCAAAAAGTAAATTTGCATTTTTTCTTTTTCATGATTCCTCTAGGAAACAATACACATTAAGTGCCATATACTTCTCAAGGGATACTGCTAGATTAAGTGGTGTTTAGAAATAGACTAATCAATATGGAAAGTAGCAAAACAGAACCAAAAAAGGTCCCAAACAATAATTTTTAAAAGGCATTATTTACTGAAAAATTCAAG
Organism: Chaetophractus vellerosus; assembly: GCA_004027955.1. NCBI lineage: Eukaryota > Metazoa > Chordata > Mammalia > Cingulata > Chlamyphoridae > Chaetophractus > Chaetophractus vellerosus. The sequence continues at coordinate 4,466 of PVKH010005219.1, forward strand.
ATAATCAATACTGATCTACTTAAAATATCCCCAGATTATAACTGAAACTGCTTCTAAATTTATTTATACTGTTCCCTTGTAATTCAAAATTGCTTATTAAAGTGATTTTGGGGGGCAAAAGAGATCATCTCTTCACAGGCTACAATACAAGTACTAACTACTTTACAATTCTTCCTAGTTATAAACATAAGATATTACTGTTTGTTATAAACTTCAAATTTATTACTATGTACCCATATATTTCTTACTCTGAAAAACCTTTTTTAAATAGCATAACAAACGTGGAAAAGTGCACATAAGTGTATCTCTCGGTGAATTTTCAAGCTGAATACATCTGTGAAACTAGCACTCAGATCAAGAAACAGAACCTGCCAGCACCTTAGCAGACCGCCCCCCCCCATCAACCCAGTCAATCCTAGGTACTCCTCCTCCTGATTTCTAAAAGTATAGATTAGTTTTCCCTATTAATATTCTTCAACATAAATGGAATCATACATCATGTATACTTTTGTGTCTGGCTAATTTTGCTTAATATTATTTGCGAGATTTGTCTATATCGTTGCATGTTGTAATCGTTGATTTTCATGGATGTAAGGTATTACAATATGCGAATGTACAATTTATTTCTCCAGTCTACTGGTAACAGGCATTTGAGTAGACTGAAATAAGGCTTTAATGAATAGCGCTGCTATGAACACTCCAGTCCATGTCTTTTGGTTACTAAATGTACTCGTTGTTGGGTATTACCTGGTGGCAGAACTGCTGGTATGCACAGGTTTACCACTTTTCCTTCCTGTAATTGTGGCCTTCCATTTAGGCTCATTTTCTGTTTTCCTGAAAAACCTTTAGTACCTCTTTCAGTATGGGTTTGCGGAGGTAAATTTTCTCTCTTTTTTGGCTTATCTGAAAATATCTTTATTTCCACTTCCTTCTTAAGATATATTTTAATTGGATAGAATTCAGTGTTGGCAGTTATTTTCTTTCAGCACACTTGAGGATGTAATCGAATTGTCTTGTCTTCTCGATTTCATTGTTCCTGTTGAGAAATCATCTAAGAGTCTACTTATTGTTTTGAAGGTTATTGTACTCCCACGAGCCCTGCTTAGCCCCATTACCTGCTTTGAAGATTTTTTCTTTGGTTTCTATAACTAACGGATGTGTCTAAGTATAGATTTCATCTTTTGTTTATTGATATAATTCACATACTAAAAATCCACTTATTTAAGATGAACAATTTAATGTGGGTTTTTTTTTTCGATATTCACAAAGCTGCGGAACCACCACCATAATCTAATTTTAGAACACTTTAATCATCCCAAAAAGAAATCCTGTACCCATTAGCAGTCATTCTTCATTCCCACCATATCCCAACCTTGTTTATAGATTTGCTTATCTGAACACTTCCTTATAAATGAAATCATACAAAATGTGGTCTTTTGTGTGTGGGTCCTTTCACTTAGCATATTGTTTTTAAGGTTCATCCATGTTGTTGCATGTATCAGTACTTCAGTCCCTTTTACTGCCGAATAATATTCCATTGTATGGATATACCACATTTTGTTTATCCATTCTCTAGGTGATGGATATTTGGATTTGTTTCTACTTTTTAGGTATTATGAATAATGCTACTATAAATATTTATGTACAAATTTTTGTGTTGCTATGCTTTCATTTCTCTTGAATATATACCTAGACATGAATGGATTTTTAAATTTATCCTGCTCAGGGTATGTTGTGCTTCTTGAATTGCAGCTTGATGTCCTTCATCTGTTTTGGAAAATTCTCATCCATTATTTCTTCAAATGTTACTTGATATCTTCTCACCTTCCTTTCTTTATGGAACTCCCATTAAAACATATAGTAGAACTTCTCTTGTATCCCGTATGCGTCTTGCCCTTTCCTCTGCCTTATCTGTGTATCTCTGTGTGTTTCCTTTTGGATATTTCTTTCTGACCTAAAGTCCACTTCACTCTCTCTCTCTACACCAGTATATGAAGATATGTTGTTAAACTCAACTTTTGTTCAGTTTTAGAATGTCTATTTGCTCCTTTTTCAAATTTGCTGTATCATTTTTAAAAAAAAGTTTCTAGTTCTTTTGTTTGAAATTTACAATCTCTTTCTCCTTGAACTTAGTACGCATAGTTATTTTAAAGTCTGTGCCTGATATATCTTATACCTGGAGCATCTGGAGCTCTGTTCTTATTGCCTATTGTTTGAGCTATTCTTGATTCAGGTTGTGTCTGAATCAAGACAGGTTGTCTTGTGTCCTTGTGTGACTGGTTGACTTCTGATTATGTTCTGAACGTTGTATTTGAAAGATTGCTTGTAGAAATAGTTCGAATGCTATAATAATTTTCTTCTAGAAAGAACTGTTTCTGGAAGGAACCTGGGACATTAGCAAAATGAGATCACCTTAATCCAGTATCCAGGTCTGAGAATTTCCTGGGCTACCCAGGTGCCTTGTGGGCTGTGCAGTAGTCCATGTACCTCATGTACCTCTGCTTTTACCCTATTTCTGGGTACAGTCCTTCAGAGTTCTAATACAAAGTGACAAGGAATTACAAGGGACTCGTTTTTGTCTTCCTAGCCATGTGAGGCTATCAAAAGGGAGACTCAAGTCTTGAAGCTGCTTCCTGTAAATTGGCAAATGCTTTTAGGTTATTAGAAGCAGTCCCAAATGTCAGTTTCATTTCTTTGAATTTCCTTCTTTTTTGAGTCTTGGCTTGATAATGCTCTCCTGTTATGTCTCTAATGCCTTCATTATATATATATATCCATATATATTTTTCAGCCTTTTTAGTTTTTCTCAGAGTTGTTCCAATTTATGTAGTACACTGTTATAGGAAGCTAATTCTTCAAACTGCATTGTTCTTTCCTTCCTAAGGTGGTATTTCTGTAACATCCTCCTCGCTCCCATTCTCTATTAACTAACTCTTTCTCGCTTGTTATGTCTCAGTTTAAATGTTACTTCCTCTGGGCATCCTTTCCTAATCCCAGAGTGTAGATTATAATATATCCATTAAGTGTCCCTGCACCCACTGCAATAACACTCCCCATACTCATAATGCTTTTGTTCAATGTCTGTAGATCCTAATAAACCCTTAAGGGCAGTCTCTCCACATCTGCGATCACCTCCGTATCCTCATGGCCCAATCACGATGCCTGGGTATTCTAGCTAAAGAGCAAAAACAACTGCATAAAGTTACTGAGGCATGAAATAGCCTGGTATGGTCAGAGACTCTTGGCTGTTTATAGTAGCGAACTATAGGAAATCAATAAAGATTTGTTAATTGAGTGAACAAATGAGTGACAAAGTAATATAATATATTCAACTCCTACCAGCCTTTGAGAAAAGGAAGTCATGATGCCGTTTCTTCTCTTGTAACTTCCTATTTTTTCTTCAGAACTGAGATTCTGAACTACTTCAGAGACATATGTACCAACAACAATTACTCACTCCTCACTAAAATAAAGCACATGACACTAGGAAAGCTTTCTGGAAGAATTTATGCCTAAAGTAAAACCTTAAAGAAGCAGCTGATTTGCATAAATGAAGCATTCTGAAAGATCTTGCTTCTTTATTGAGGAAGAATGAGAATAAGAGTGTGGCAGACCAAGGTATCTTTTATATGTCTCTATTGTTAAATTTTATTACAGAATACTGTATTACAATTATCTATTTATATGTTGGCCTCTCCTACAAAATGAAGGTCTATAGGACCAGGGACTACATTTTATTCTTTGCTGCAACTACAGTGCCCAGTACAGAACCTAACACATTGTATTAGTATTCAATACTTGTTTGAATGAAAAGAGCTTCAATTAAAGTTTTGAAGGTTTTGGGGTTTTTTTTGTTTGTTTGTTTTTTGTTTTTTTAATGTATTGAAATACAAATAAGTCTATATTCTGGAAAACTTTTTTTTTTTTTTTAGAAATAAAATTTTATTGAAGTGTATCATTCATACATGAACATACATAAACAATATATGTAGGTGAGGGTTTTTGTGTGTGTGTGTGTTTGTCACTTTAATACTCTTGCCCACTGCTTTTCTAGGTTTCTATTTCCTCCTGCTACCTCACACATTGTCAGTTTTCTCACTGCTTGATACAAATGCTTACTGTTTCTATATATTTTTAACTTTCAGAAAATATATTTACCTGAACAAAAGAGCAGATACACTGAACTTAAATATCATAAAAGAACAAAAATAAGTTAGTTCTGTGGCTGTTTTAGAGGTTTAAGATAGAAAACAAACACATTTCTGTGGGTAGGTAATAAAGCTCTACAAAACGCTATATATCTTTACAAATTCTTAGAAGAGATGAATCAAGAGATGAAACATTAAAAGAAACTCTTTAATGGACAGGGGAAAGGGGGCAGGTTGGAATATACCTTGCATTCCAAAAAGGAATAGGAATTTTTTTTCTCTTTTGAAAAGTGAGGTAAAAAGATGTTCAGGCCCCACCCTACCTCAAGCCCCTCTCTAAGGTATTCAATATCTGGAGTAGGAACTAAAAATCTAGTAGTGATTCATGTATGATTTTCACTTAGAAGTCGCCATTTTTCAAAGAAGGTAATTACTTTAGTTGTCATAAATCCTGGCTTTCTATTTGTAATGTCAAGTGTTTGCATGATGTAAACTTTGGACACAATCAGGAGAGACAATGACTTACATCTCTGGGGCGAATGGATTCAGTCTGACCTACCCCACACCCACAGGCTGGATGAAAGGAAGAGGATGAAGAGGAAAAAATCAGAATGAATATTCGGAAGAATAAAATTAGCCGTTCTGGACAGCCAGGACTTCACTTGTTGAAGAAAAGGGTATTCTGTAATAGTTCTGTCTGTCTTAAGTGATCTAGAAATTTTTTTACAAATGTGACTCTCTGCAAAACTGTCGGTAGAAAGGATTGTTTTTGCTTTGAGAAGCAGTTGATTTGCATAAATGAAGCATTCTGAAAGATCTTGCTTCTTTAATATCTTCAATATTCAGGTATATGGATAAAAGTTTCACTGCACACCTTTACCTGTAAAAATACTAATCCTACAGGTGGAACTTAAGCCCAAATCAGTTAGGCCTATCCAATCCTGACAGAATGAGTACATTAGATCTTTGAAATCATATAATCTTAAATCCCTATAAAAAAATAAATAAAACACAACACAACAAACAAAACCCAAACAACCCTTTCTTTAAGAATGCAGCAAGATAGGAAAGTGAATGGAAACAGCAATTGGATCATTTAGTGAGCATTTCTTATGTGCCAGGCATAGTGCTAAATTCTTACATGTGGCATATCACTTAATACTCAAAATAATACCCACAAGGTAGATTCTGGTATTATCTCAACTTTTGAGATGAAGGAACAAGTTCAGAGGAGTTAAATAACTCCTCTAAAGTCATATTGTTAAACTCAGGTTCATCAGGGCTAAAGCTTTAGTTTTTAGCCACAGTGCTACATTGCCAAGGTTAACAATTTCCCCTTAGATTTTATTTTCATCCATTTAAAGAAAACTGATTTTTAGAAAATCCCTTCTCATTTCAAGATTGGTCTTTTCTCATTCAATATTCTAGAAAAGAGAAAGATGGACTGATTTGGGAAAATATTAAAGTTAAGTTTTGAGACATCAGGTATATATAACAAAAACTTATTTTTCTAATTCTTGACTCATCTTTCTGTGAGGATTGAACCCTCTTGCTAACACATACATATATGTCTGGATCCATTAAGTGTTTAGGATTTTTATAAGGTCTGAATGCCAATATTCATCATGCTTTCTGCCAAGGCATAAATCAAAGGAAATCTCAATTGGGAAGATTACTTTCTTAGAGGTCATTACTTCAGGTTGACTGCCTACATCAAAGAGGAAAATAACTGGTCAAATTCATTTATTATCACAATCTAATAATGTTAATTGGCAGTCTCTGATAAATCTGGGGTCTTTCCTGACATCTTTAATCAAGTGCCTATTATTATTATGATAAATAAACCATTTTTATGCTTTTGTTATCCTTGAGAAAGATATTTTAGTTGTGCTTGAATGTGATTATTTCTCCCATAAATGTATTCTGATCATCAACATTACTGATTTCAAGCATGACCCTACAACTATGTAGAATTAAATTATGATTGTAATGTAACTTATGAATTTCAACATTCCATTCAAATTGTCTTTTAGAATAATTTGATGTTCAAGTGCTTTTATAATATAATTCAATTGGAGGCTTTAGAATCAGTGTTAATGAATTTTAAAAATGAAGAATTATTAGAAAAATTAGAGCCATTATTTGCAATATGGCTTTCAAAAGGTGATGAGGAGCATAAATCACTAATTTGACTCTGTGGACAAATTACTGTAGTCAACTTCAGGGTTCCTCACTTTGCAGATTTTTGCATTCTCACTGACTAGATTTAAATAATGGCTTAATTATTGCAGATGATTCCTCCTACTATCCTCCTCAATGAACATATGCCTCAAAGTAATATAAAGAGGTGGGAAAAATGACTATCTTTTAAAAAATTAAGCTTTTCTTAATGGCATGTTTCTAAGGAGAGAGTATAAATGTAGATAGAACAGTGACTAACACATAATGAATGAGTTGAAGGAATCCAGATTTTTAAAAGGCTTAAACCTCTGGGGTCCAGTCAAGAAGGTTATCTTTCGTTTTTCCTGACCCCGAAGAGTTTAAGAGGGGATAAAGTAGAAGTATCCAAAAATGGTGTAGGCAATGCATAAGATATATCTGAACATCAATCAAATATAAAACTAGGAGAACTAGATAGAATCCTTTTGAAATATGAAATAAAAAAATAAATTCACATGCAGATGATAAGTAACATACGAGGACAATCTCAGAAAATCAAAATTCTGGAAAATCCCTTAATAAGGTACTATATTGGAAACTAATATGTAATCCATCCCTCAGTTAAGTTCATCAGAGCGAGTTCCTGATCTGATGAACAAAGGCACAGATCACCACTTCTTTGGCAGGACTCCATACATATACCACAATTGTTTATCTATTCTACTGTTTATGGGTTTTCCAGTTTGGAGCTTTTATGAAGAATGTTGTATCGCTTTGGTGAACATATGAACACATTTCTATTGTGTACAAGCCTAGGAGCTGAATGGCTAAACCATAGGGTAGGCATGTGTTCAGCTTTGGCAGCTACAGCAAAAGTTTTCCAAAATGACTAGATTAATAGACATTCTGACCAACGTGCATGAGAGCTTTAGTTCCATATCCTTGCAAAATTTTACTATCTGTATTTTCCATTATAGAAGATATGTTTTTGCTTATTACTACATTCCTAGTGCCTTGCAGCTCTCAACACAAAACTACTCTCTATAGTGTGTGTATGTGTGTGTTGTATCCTAAGAATAAACAAACAAATTTAAGTGTTCTCACCACCAGACTTCACAGAAAAGTAAAACGTTCAGGACTATGCTCTAGACCACATGGTCATCCACACAAGGAAAAACCTAAAACTGACTCTAGAGATAAAAATCATATAATTAGAAACACTCTCCCCTCTAAGACATAAAATTTCCTTAATGAAGACTATTAAAATATGTAACAGATGCCCCACTAAAATCTATTGTGCAAGTTAAGACAAATCTTAGTATTTCTACACAGCACAGATGTGTTTTAATAATTAGTTTCTGTAGCTGATTAGTTTTGCAAGGTCAAAATTAGGTCAATATATACCCCAAAGTACTAAGAACTAATTTAATATGGAGGAATCAGTCTGGAATTAGCAGGTTTCTACTGTCAAGAGATTTTTCAGAAGCCTTGAAAAAGGATTTAAAGAACACAATTGTAAAGAAAATGGGCTCTTCTTGGTGTCTTTTTCTTAAGCCATTAGAAAAATTTAAAGCTTAATTAAAAAGTAAAGTGAAAACAAAGAGTACTATGACTAAGGAGCCAGTAAAGTTCGCATTGTAAACATATTAAAGTTTCTTTTAATAGCATTTGCATCAGCCTCAAAAAAAGCTTCCTCATTAAGTATCCTACTTTGTCCTTCTCCCTCTGAGATGCTACTAGGATTGTCAAGACTTCTCTAGTGGTCTCCCTTACTATAGTAAACTATGAACTCAGCTTTGTTTTATTTTAGTGGTCGTTTTGGAAGCTGGCAGGAAGGAGAAGACTGATCCCATACTTGTGACATTGGAAACTAAGTGAAGTAGCATCCAGCCCTGACCCAACTCAAGTGCTGATTAGATCAAAGAGCTAAGCCTCCCACTCTACCCGCCTGACAGGAAAACAGAAGCCCTTCTAGGGGAAAGTATTACCTACTGTAGCCTATAACACTCCTATATAATGTCTAGAATAAAATTATGAAATACAAAGAGAAACAGTAAACTGTTACCCATAATCAAAAGAAAAAAGCTACAGAATCAGAATCATTGATGGCTCAGAGAAGTAGCAAATATATCTTAAAAAAACAATTATAAATGTTAAGGAATTTAGATAAAAAGATTGGGCAAATTGGTTTAAAAGATGAAAACTAAAAACCCTAAAAATAAATTAGAAATTCTAGAAGTAAAAAATTCAATAACTGAAATAAAATTATTTGACTATCTTATCAGCAGAAAGAACACAGATGAAGAACAGGTCAGTGAACTAAAAAGAAAGTGTATAGAAATGTTCCAAATATGAACTGACTACCATACTTTGATCTTTTTCCTTCAATCTTTTCACCCCTGGAAACTGAAGAGGCTTCCTTATTTAAAATAAAATCTTTTTTGGAGAGGCAAAAGGTTTTTCTCTTCCCCATGGATTCTAGACTGTAAAATTTAATTACCAAGTATAACTTCTCCAGAAAACACCTCTCTTCTGTGCTTCCAGTCCCAGACCACCCTGTGCATATCTCCATATTCATATCTGTCTACTCATATTGGCTAGCACCTGCCTCTTCTCATTAAGAGTGCTCTCTTCAGGGAAGGGAACATGTATTACTTATTTTTTTGTGCCCACAGATTCTAAATAAGAACCAAGCTTAGTCAGCATTTAATATGTTTAATGAATTGAAACAGATTTGTGTAGTTTGATGAAATCCTAAGTAAAAACTTTATGGCAGACTTCTGGGAAGATGGTGCAGAAGTAGCTAGGCAGGGCTCAACTCTCTTATAAAAACAATGGAGGAAGGGCAAAAATCTGTCCGAGGGAGCTGCTTTGGGGCACTACAGCTAGGAGAGTGCTGTGCATTGTCCAGGAGGGAGAGGGACATAGATACAAAGAAGTCAAAACGAAAACTGTGAGTTACTAGCCCCCACGGCTGGAAATGACACTCATCCTCCAGCCTCAAGGCAAACAGCGTGAGTAAAACCCATGGCTCACTGCAGCCAACTGAGAAGGGAACAGATGTCTTCCTCCCTGGGAAGATGGAGGGTATGGCGAGGGGCGGAGAGTGGTTTCTCTTCACTGAGTTTGGCTAGTAGAGCCCGCTTTCAATCTCAGCTCTGGTCAAACTATAATCACAGGGAAGTGGGTTAAAAGAGACACATTGGTGAAAAGATTTGCTGGCAAGTGCCATCTGCTGGCAGGTTGGGAAACAGCAGGAAGAAAACTGCTTTTTGGAGTCCCTCATGGCCCAAACCCTTGGACCGGTCTGCGTCCCATTAGTGATTCCCTGGCTCTATTTTGATCATTTAAACTGGGAAACTTTAAAGACTTAGAATAAGTTGAACCAAAAGTCAAAGATGAGCTGTGAAACAAACCACTAGGCAAGAGAGAGAAACTGACAGAGTACATTCACCAGCATAATCAGATGCCTATAAGAAACAGGAAGATATGGCCCAGTCAAAGGATCAAATGAAAAATCCTGATGAGACAGGATTTAAGACAACTAGTCAATGATGTTCATACAAATCTCCTGAATCAATTCAAGGAGTTGAAGGAAAATATGGCTAAAGAGATAAAAGATATTAAGATGACACTGGAGCATAAGTAACAATTTGAAGGTGTGCAAAGGAAAGTAACAAAACTTATGGGAACGAAAGGCAAAATAGATGAGATTAAAAATATATTAGATGCATACAAGAGCTGATTTGAATTGATGGGGCGTACGTAGCTCAGTGGTTAAGCATCTACTTCACATGTAAAAAAATATTAGAGGTATATAATAGCAGATCTGAAATGGCAGAAGAACAAATAAGTGAAACCGAGGATGACGAAATACCTGAATTTGAAAAGACCGGAGAGTAGACAGAAAAAAGAATGGAAAAAATGAGGCAGGGTCTCAAGAAATTGTATGACATCATAAAACACACAAACATATGTGTTGTAGGTGTCCCAGAAGAAGAGAACAGAAAAGGGCAGAAAGAAAATCTGAGGAAATAATGAACAAAAACTTCCCAACCCTTATGAAAAACATAAATATTAATATCCAAGAAGGACTATGTACCAATTACAGAATAAATCCTAATATACCTACCACAAGAAAACTACTATTCATAATGACAAATACTGGAGATAAAGAGAGATTCTGAAAGCAGCAAGAGAAAAGCAATGCATCACAAAAGTGAACCTTGAAAAGATTAAGTGCCAATCTCATCAGAAACCATGGAGGCAAGAAGAAGTATATCACGTATTTAAGGTACTGAAAGAAAAACTGCCAACCAAGAATTCTGTATCTGGAAAAAACTGTCCTTCAAAAATGAGGGTGAGTTCAAAGTCTTCACAGACAAACAAAAACCGAGAGAGTATGTTAAGAAAAGACTGGTTTATAAGAGATACTAAAGGGACTCCTACAGTCTGAAAAGGAAAGACAAGGGGAAGCGACTCGCAGAAGACTACAGAAATGAAGATTATTAGTAATAGTAACTATATGACAATGGAAAGGCAAAGGATATAATGGATGAAGTAAGTAATGCCTTTACAGTAATAACACCGAACATTAATGACTTGAACTCCCCAATTAAAAGACATCGACTGCCTAGGAAAAATAAATATTCTTTGTTAATAAGGTTTAAAGAGTTATTAAGGATTGTATGTGCAAACTGAAAATTGCTGTACCAGTCATTCCAATGCATGCTAACAGAAAGGCAGAATGAAAGAAAATAAAGTACTATGCTGAAATTAAAACAAAAAACAACTACTTTAAGGGAAGATGATGTAGCAGGTAAAAATTTTTACCTGTCAAAGATAAGTACATAATATATGTGCACATCTAATCTGATAAAAACCATCTTAAGTTTTTTCATTTTTTTTTTTAAGATTTATTTTATTTTATTACATATCTCTCCTTCCCCCCGCCCCGCTGTGGCGACGCGCCAAGACTGATCACTGTGCAGGCGCGGCTTTCCTCACTTGTGGGCGGCTTCTGCTTCTATTCACTGCCGGCTTTCAGTTCGCCGGTGGCTGGCTGCACTCCATTCGCGGGCGACCTGCCCTGCCTGTGGCGGCTTTTGCCTGTCCGTGGCAGCTTTTTGCCCTGCCCACGGCGGCTCTGGCCCGCCCATGGTGGCTTGCCATTCTCAAGGCGGTCTGCCCGCTAGGAGAGGTCCCCGGAAACCGAACCCAGGGCCTCCCATGTGGTATGCCGGTGCCCTATCCACTGGGCTATCGAGCCGGCCCCAAGTTTTTTCATTTTTAAGGTAAACAATCCACTTGTTATATAAAAAGTATTAAAAGTCATTTCATTTAAACCTAGCATCATGAAAGAGGATGCTAGTTGACAATAATTAATTTTTCTCTAGCTCTCTGATCCTGGAAAAGACCAACAGTGAAAGAAATCCCCTACCCTTTGTGTTTGAGGAAAGTGCTTACTATGAAGAAATATGTCTCCCCATGTGACTTAGATAAGACTCTTGGATAACTCATGATGAGGCCAGACACATGCCAATTCCTCTTCTTTGCCTCATAAATGATTAGCTGAACTGTTTGTTCCCACTGATCAATAGGAACAAAATGCTTGTTAACTGAACTTGGTTAAGTTTTTCTCCTTCCTCTAGGCCTCTGTACTCTGACCCTCAGCCTGAGTTAGCATACAACCCCCCTTAACAACCCCTCCTGAGAATATGCTGGCCTCAGGATAAAATAGTCTCTGACCTGCTAGAGATCACACCATGCTTTCATCCTATTTTCCCATACTCGGATTCTTTCCAGTCTTGTTTACTGTCCCCTATAAAAGGCAAACCCTTTTGCCTAACTCTTGAGAAGCTTGCCGATCTCATGGTTGGACAGTTCTTCCTATTACAATAACCACCCTCCTCATATTCCAACAGTTCCTTTCCTCTCTCTTGCAATAATCCTTTTGAATAAGACTTGGTAGGAGAGGAGCAGAATGAGTTGGCAACTCCCCAAAGAGCAAAAGATAGTTGGAGTAGACATGGGTGGAGAGTTAGAACTTGCAAATAAGGAAAACCTAAAAATGCATTAGGTCAAAATGAAAGGCCAAATACTGTATGATTCCACTTGAAAGAAGCATTGAGAATAGGCAAATTCACAGAGACAGAGAGTAGACTGGAGGTTACCAGGGACTGGGACAAGGGGGAAATAGGGAGTCACGGCTTAATGGATACAGAGTTTCTGTTTGGGGTGACGAGAAAGTTTTGGAAACAGTGGTGATGGTTGTACAGTATTGTAACATTATGAATGTAATTAATGCCACTGAATGGTACCGTTAAAAATGGTTAAGATGGCAAATTTTATGTTACATATATATTTGACTACAATTTAAAAAGTATAAAAAAATCTCAGAAAAAATTAGGCCACAAAATCTTAACCATGTCAGACTAAGAATAAGTATGCTGGTCAGGAAAGGACATTTTCAAGAAATGTAAATGCTTAACCAAACAACTATAAACTTACTCTGAAAAAGGATGGAGAAAATGTTTCAAAGATTTACTTTTATTTCTGCTACTCCAAGTTGATGGGATATATGTGACTTATTTCTCCATATAAATCTGTTCTGTCTCTGAGGAAGAGACTATTTTGATTTCATACATTCTCTTGTCCCCTCCCTACCAACAATTGCTAGACTACTGGCCAAAAATAAACTTTACAAATCTATTTCAAATGCAACATGTTTGAGATTTTTTAGATCTGTTTCAAGTGCAACATTTAGCCTGGTCCCTTCTATACCTAGAATAGCTTATACAGTTTGTTTGTTTTTTTCCTATGGTTCTTTTAATTGATGGTACAACCCCACAAAGAAGGTTTTCTGGGTCAAGAAAGAGTAAGGGTATTTTATTTCACAAAAAACATTACAGTGACTTATTTATTTTTCTTCACCAGTAAAATGGGGATAATATTAGTACTCACCTCAAATGGTTATTGTGAGGACTAAATGAAATAATGCTTTTAAGTGATTACCACATTGCCTGACATACAAGTGTTCAATGATTGTGAGTTTTTAACATTGCAGGAAGAAAATTTATATTAAGGGCATTGATTTAACAGAATAATCTCAGTAAGGTTAACATTCAATGCTAAAATTTGTATCTTTAGTACCGTGCACATAGTCAATAAATATGGTTTGAAACAATAGATTTCTCTGGAGGTGAGTTATAGAAATATGTTACTCAGCAGTGACCAGACATATACAAGTCCACTCCAACCTCCTGCCACCTTCCTCCCAAACCTTAGGTTTGACTGAGTCCAAAACAGATGACTTTTATATTAAAATCATTCAGCCACGTTGGGAATAAAAATGTAAATCTAAAAGGTACTTAAACAGATATAAGATAATTTTAATTTTTATTCATTTTTCTTATGGAAATCTGATTATATAGGGACAAATACAGCAAGTACTGTTTCAGAATTTTGGTATTGTTCTTTAATACTAAAATTTTGATTATATTCTTTGTATTAAAACAGATTTTACTTTTTTGTGTCTGTTTGCTATTTTACTCTTGTAAGTAAACAAAGTAAAACTAAGACCATCAAAAGATAAATAAAGTATCCTGTAAAGAAAGCTTCTTGCACTGTACTCCAAATAACAGTAAATAGAAAACAATTCTATATATGTTTTATGAAACTCTTTCTGTAGCATAAAACTACTGTAGCTAAAACTATTTTCCAAGACTTACTGACAGCCAGGGTTCCATATGACCTCGGTTTAGCCAAGCAGATGCACCAAATGAAAATCTGGAAGAAGAAACTGACCACCATAGTGGCCAGATGCAGGAGGGTCTATAAGGCCTGTGGTGGCAGAGACAGCTCTGAAGTAGGCCAGTTCAAAGGTGTGGTTCCAAAAGTTGTTTCTAGAAGTTCAAAATAGAGTCTGTTCCTTCAGCTCTCCCAGTGTCTCTGGGAAGTATCTTATTCCCTTTAATAAATCCCTTTCTGCTTAAAGCTGATCTGGTTTTTGTTATCTGATACTAAGAACTCTGACTAATAAACCAGAAAATAAATAACATTTCAATAAAAGTCAATAAACTCATCTGTCTATATAAAGTTCAAAAATATGCACAAAAACAGACAAGCATAGTTTTTTGAGGTCATGATCAGAGGTTTACACCTACTCTTATTTGATTTGAAGATCACTGAAAGCATATTTGAAAGAATGTTATTTAATGATACTAGTGATACGAGGATTTCCTACCTAAGAAATCCCTTAGACATTAATAAATTTTTGTTACTCAAGATGGTCTTTCTTCAACTCTCAAGGATTAGCAATATCAAAATACAGAGTAAGTCTGAGAGTTAAAGCTTATAATTTCAATTGACCAAATAATTTCAATTACTAAAAAACAGAAGTAGAAAATTTGGGGGAAATGAATGAGGAGAGCAAAATTTTGCTTTTTATCAGTTAAATAAAGAATATAATGGGTGCCCCCAAATCACAAATCTGGAATTTAGATATCTTACTTTTAAATATTACACAATAAATGTCACCTAAAAGAATTCCTCAAAACATAAAGCACATTTTTTTGTTAAATTCATTTGGACATGAAATAATTCCTGGATCAAAATGGACCAAAACAATTTTAAAGATGCACAAAGTCTTTTGTATGTCAACCTGAACAAAATATTTAAAAGAATCATGTTGAAAATCAAACATGATTATAATATACTTTATACACAATTTCTAAGAATAAAATTTTCAGAAAAATTCTATTTTTAAGATATTAGTATTTTAAAAACTAAATAATTTTTTAATAACACAATTATTCATACCACTACCAGCTATGTATGTTCATACTGAATAAAGGCCCATATTTTATTAGCATTCTAATTCTCCTGATAAAGATAAAAACTCACCTTAATATAAATATACATTTAGAAATTCTCTAAGAAAAAATTTTTTTTAATAATTTAATATTTCTGGTTACATTGAAGAGATTACTCAATAATCTGTAAAGCAAGTCTTTAAGATAGAATTATTCTCATTTTACTTAAAGCACAATTGAACAGTCTCAGGCACATATTATTTAGGTAACTTGAACAACATAACTAGTAAGCAGAAGAACCAAATCTGTCTGACTTTTCTATATACTTTTAAAAAATTATTATTATACCAGGTTAATTGTTTAAAGAAAGGTAAATCACTATTAGTGTCTTAATTACTTTTCATACATAATTATAAAATATTCTACCAAATAAACATCTCATATTTCCATTGAAATTAAGTGGTAAGAGTTACTGGGAGGGGTAAGACATGAACTTTTGTCTTTGAAGTAAACATTGAGGATTCTCAATTAATTATATAATAAGGATTAATGGAAAATCTATAAAGAAAAATCATTATGTAAACATGGTTTCTTATTATCTTCTCTACTGAACTAAACTAACTTTTTTGAGGTCTACTGACCTATTAAAATAGATCTGTTCAATGATCTAGTAAAGGCAAAGATGGGACTGTCAAAGACAATAGTCTTTTCCATTTATCACAAGCCTGGTAATTAATATTAGCCTGCCAATCAGCTGCAATGCTAGTGAAATCATAAAAGTAGAATGAAATAGCTTACCGTGCATATGGATGTCTTTGTGATTTTCAGGGTAAAATCTGAAGAAAACTCCAAATCTGAGATAGATGTTGTATGGCAATCTATGTGCTAACCATTAAAAAGAGGGGAAGGACAGAGTTTAGTAAAACACAGTGGAAAAAACATTACTTTTTTGAAGCAAAAAAGGACTACTACAAACCAATGTTTCATAAACCTCTGTCACTCAAACACCATTTTTGGGAGTGTTTCCAAATCTGAAGACCACTAGCATTATCATTTAATTTTCCCTTAAATCAAATTAGTATTTTCACTTTGGCTTGTCATAAGCAATAACACATATCAAATCACGGCTCTGATGTGCTACTCAAAGTTTTCTAACACACACTAAAATAAAGATATAACTACATGTATTCAAATAAGAAAAGGCTTTTCTTTGTTCCATTTAATATCATTTTGTATACCACCAGTCACAATTTAGGGGAATAGCTATAAATTATGTGTGGTAGTCAATATTTTTATAGAAAAGTCTACTTGAAAACATATGCTAATGAAAAGGACAAACCATTTTTTTTTAGAATTCATTTTTGTAACTGCATATAAACCTAAAAAACCACAATTAGGAAAAACCAACTATAAAGATTCAACTCAGGAAAACAAATATCCTTATTTTCCTATTCTGCCCTAGTTCAAATTCTTCTCTATTTCACTCTGAAGAGTGGATGGAATTATCTTTCAGCTATAGCAGTCTGATCAGAAGTGAGCTGTAAAGGTTGTCATCAGCTTATCTGCCATGAATAGATTATTCTCCAGTGAACACAATTCACACACCAACATATGACTATGTACCTAACACACTACACTATTTAAACTAATTTGAAAAAAAATTTTTTAAATTTACAAGTAGTGCTCTTCTATTTGTAGGAGGACCGGAGAGCACAGAACAAACTATATTTGCTTAAACACCAAAAAAATTAATTAACGCTAAAAAAAGAAAAGGTAGGGAATAGATGTGGCTCAAGCAGTTTGAGCGCCTGCCTTCCACATGGTAGGTCCCGGGTCTGGTTCCCGGTGCCTCCTAAAAACAAAAGAAAAACAAGCAAACAAATGAAAAAACAACTTAGGGGAGCTGATGTGGCTCAGTGGCTGAGCGCTGGCTTCCCACATACAAGGTCCCAGGTTCAATTCCCAGTCCTGGTACAAAAGAAAAGAAAAAAGAAAGGAAAAGTAAAGAAAGGAAAAGAAAGGAAAAGAAAGGAAAAGAAAGGAAAAGAAAGGAAAAGAAAAGAAAAGAAAAGATATAATATGTTTTTTACACAACTTCGCTTTTCAGTTCCAAATTTTCTGTTAGAACTATTTAATCCTGGCAGTTTTTGGCATTAAGCAAAGAGATCACTAGAGAGAGAAATGATTCCCTCCTCCCCATGGTTCAGCTTTCTCCTCAACCTTAAGGCTCATCTGGCTATATGTTTACTTTTATATCATGAACCAAAAAGTCCAAAAAAATCCCTAAACACTCACTATGAGTATACCAGAGCACTGGATAGTCCCATAAGCATGAAAGCTGGCTGTATTTTTTTTTCCTTAAAAGCTGAATGCAATTTTAATTAGTTTGCTTTTGTTTAGAAACATTATATGTCTATTATTCTATGCTAATTTTTCATCTTTAGCCATTTAAGATAATAAACAATTACTGAATATCTACTTTATGCAGAGAACAATTATTGATGCTATGGAAGTAATAGTGTGACTAAAAAAAAGACACTATCCTGAACCTAGAAAGAAATTAATTTATTTGATTGTCTAGCTGAAATAGATGAATTAAGGAGTTTTTAAGAAAGCAATATGACTTTTCATTGCAAAGTTATTCCATGTATATTCAACACAGCAAAATTCACAATAAAACTAGAGAATAAAATGATTAAGAGTAAGATAATAAAACACAAAAGGAATTAACCGAGAAATATGAATATAGTAGGGCTTTAGTTCTGTGGGCAGAATCACTGTAATTATAATTA
>PVKH010005220.1:0-16568 GCA_004027955.1 Chaetophractus vellerosus
GAACCCTGGAGACGTCGGCAGCCATCTTGCTCCAGGACATGGACTTTGGTATGGGAAGAAATTTATGCTTTGTGGCCTGGTAACTGTAAGCTTCTACCCCAAATAAATACCCTTTATAAAGACCGACCAATCTTTGGTATATTTCAAAAGGCACTCCTGTGGCTGACCAAAACACATGGTACTACGGAAAAGACAAAAATTGTATTTATTCTTCAAAGAAGAGTATCTCAGAACGGCAGAAAAATTTCCCCTGGCACCCACTCTTATCCTCTTTAATTAGTAGATGATTAGGAAAGAGTTGTAGTTATATGGTGCACAGTAGAAATATGGGACCCTAACATTTATACTGCCTTTTTTTAAATTAATATTTTTTATTTTTAAAGAAGCTTTAGATTACATAAATGTTACATAAAAAATATAAGGGATTCCCATATGCCCCACTCGCTCCCCCTCCCACACTAACCCACATCAACAACATCCCTCATTACTGTGGTACATTTGTTACAATTGATGAACACAAATTGAAGCACTGCTACTAACTATGGATTACAGTTAAAATATCTATTGGTCCTTAAGGTTTTTAAGTTGTAAAAGCAAAGCAAAAGGAGAGCTATCTTAACGTTTTCCTTGTCAGAACAGTTTCCTTAGGGAGAAACCTAGTGCTGGCAGATGTAAAAAAGCAAATATGGTGGAAAATTTCTGGAAGATGAAGCACGTTTACTGCCTTTGGAAGTAAACTTTACTTGATAGAATTTCAAAAACAGAAAGCAATAAGCTAAGAAGAATAACACCGACAAGACTGTTCTGCCTCTGACAAAAC
Source organism: Chaetophractus vellerosus (assembly GCA_004027955.1). NCBI lineage: Eukaryota > Metazoa > Chordata > Mammalia > Cingulata > Chlamyphoridae > Chaetophractus > Chaetophractus vellerosus. The sequence continues at coordinate 821 of PVKH010005220.1, forward strand.
TTCTGAAAGAACCAGATTGATCATGCTGTATTTGGCTATTCTATATTTTACAATCATTTTCCAATAAGCTGGAATAAATTAGTTTATGCGTAATTCACAGAGAAAAAATTTTTAAGTATTAGATGATATAGTTACTACAAACTTTATGGTTAGAAAAACCCAGTTATCTGAAATAACCACAGAAAAAGGCTTTTTTTCCCCTTAAATCAATTTCATTGATACACATTAATAAAGCATACAATTCAACCAAAGTGTACAATTAATGGTATTTGATATAAGTACATAGTTATGCACTCATCACTCAATCATTATTGAGCATTTTCATTATTTCAATAATAATAAATAAATAACAGACAAAGATAATTTTTTGCCTCATAATCTCTCTATGCTTTCCCCTGTGTACATAGGTGCTATTGCTGGCTATTCTTGCACATTTATTTATTTTTTAAGCAGTTTTACTAAGATATATTCATATACTATGAGATCTATCCAAAGTGTTTAATCAATGGCCTTTAGTATAATCACAATGCTGTGCATTCATCACCACAAAAGATTTTAGAGCAATTTCATTACTCTAAAAGGAAAACTCCACACCCCTTGGCAGTCCCCTCTCAACCCCTCTATCCTTCCCCAGCCTTACATAACCACTAATCTAATTTTATCTTTATGAATCAATTTATATTTACATGTTATATAAATGGATGCATACAATATGTAGTACTGTGTGTCTGGTTTCTTTCACTTGGTTAGCAGAATGTGTTTTTTTGGTCTGATATTAACATCTTGTAGTATTAACATATACAAGTTCAGTTTCAAAAAAAACCCAGTCTTATATATACAACTTTACCCATATTCATATTTCACATGAGGTTTTACTATATGCTGTACACTCCCATGTTACATTTTTTAGCTTTCCTTTCATTAATTTACATGAACTTAGACCAGGAGTTCTTAACATTTTTTGTTCCACAGACCTCTTTGATGGTCAGGTGAAAAGGACAGACCCCTTCTCAGAATGTAGCGGCAGGTAGTTTTATGACACTCATCTACCGTAATTTCGAAGTATGAATGTGCATAAACGATTTTTCAAGATATGCAACAACTGTAATGTGATATGAAATGAATACTGCTGTAACTTATTGCATACATTCATAAGTGAAAGAATGTTAGATTCCAGTTAGAGGGCAGAGAAAATAAAGATAATAAGTCAACTTTTTCAATCTTTCCATGGACCCCTTGGTAAGAATCCCTGCCTTTGACTTTCCCTTAAAATCACTGTCACACCTGTATAATAGTACTCCTAGTCACAAACATTATGTTGTGCTTCCGCCTTTCCTATTAATCTACAAAGGTTAACACACATCCTGTTAATCAATTCAGTACATGTTAACCCTCAGCTTTCCACTCTCTAACCTCATTCTACTTTCCGGCGACCTATATTCAAGTTATTAACACCATGAGATTACATAATATATTTAGTTTATAGTAGCACAATCATACAGTACTTGTCCTTTTGTGCCTGGCTTGCTTCACTCAACATTATGTCCTCCAGGTTCATCCACGTTGTCATATGCTTTACGACTTCATTTCTTCTTACAGCTGCATAATATTCCATCATGTGAATACACCACAGTTTGTTTATCCATTGCTTTATGACAATGGTTGACAGACACCTGGGTTGTCTCCAATTTTTGGCAATCGTGAATAATGTCACTATGAACATCGGTGTGCAGATGTCTGTTTGTGTCATCGCTCTCAGTTCTTCTCGGTATATACCCAGTAGTGGTATTTCAAAAAAACACATGAAAAAATCTTGAACTTCACTAGCTATTAGGGAAATGCAAATCAAAGCTACAGTGAAGAATAAGAAAAAAATAAAGAAAGAAAAAACAAAGCTACAGTGAGATATCATTTTATACCCATTAGAATGGTCACTATTAACAGTACAGGAAACTACAAGTATTGGAGGGGATGTGGAGAGATAACAACACTTATTCACTGTTGGTGGGAATGTAGAATGGTACAGCCATTGAGGAGGACTGTCTGGTAGTTCCTAAAGAAGTTAAATATAGATTTGCCATGGGACCCGGCCATCCCACTAATGGGCGTATACCCAGAAGAATTGAGAGCGGTGACATGGACAACTGCATACCCATGTTCATAGTGGCATTATTCATGACTGACAAAAGTTGGAGACAACCCAGGTGTCCATCAAACAACAAATGGGTAAACAAACTGTGGTGTATTCCCATGATGGAATATTATGCAGCTGTAGGAAGAAATGAAGTCATAAAGCATATGACAACATGGATGAACCTGGAGGACATTATGTTGAGTGAAGCAAGCCAGACATAAAATGACAAGTACTGTATGATTGTGCTACTATAAACTAAATATATTGTGTAATCTCATGGCGTTAATAACTTGAATATAGGCAATGGAAAGTAGAATGAAGGTAGAGAAGGAAAGCTGAGGGTTAACTTATACTGAATTGGTTAAAAGGTTGTGTGTTATTCTTTATAAAATAATAGAAAAGGCAAAAGCACAACATAATGTTTGTAACTAGCAGTACTATTAGGTGGTTATGAAAGTGATTCAAAGGAAAAGTCAAGGTCATATATGTTACTAAAAGGAAAACTAAAAAACATAACATGGAACTGTATAGCACAGTAAATCTGCATGTGAAATATGAATATGAATAAAATTGCACATAAGACTATTTTTCTTTGATATTGAACAAATATATGTTAATAATACAGATGTTAATGTCAGACAAAAAAAGAAACCACACACACAAAGTACTACATATTGTATGATTCCATTTATGTAAAATGTAAATATAAATCAATTTATAAATATAATTAAATTAGAGGTTATGTAAAGCTGTGGAAGGATTGAGACATTGAGAGATGACTACTAAGGGGTGTGGAGTTTTTCTTTTTGGAGTAATGAAATTTTTCTAAAAATTTTTGAGGTGATGAATGCACAACATTGTGATTATACTAAAAGCCACTGATTTACACACTTTGGATATATCATATGGTTTGTGAATATATCTCAGTAAAACTGCTTTAGTAAATAAAGAAATAATTGCATAATAATAGCCAGAAATAGCAGGAATATACACCAGGGGAAGCATAAAGAGATTGAGAGGAAAATAATTTTCTTGTTTGTTTTTGTATATTATAATTATTGAAATAATGAAAATGCTCTAATAATGATTGAAGTGATGAATGCACAACAATGTTCTTATACTAAATATCACTGACTATACACTGTGGATGAATTATATGCTTTATTAACAGGTATCAATAAAACTGATTTGTTAAAAAAAAAAAAACAAAACATTTATAACCTTAGGACAGGGGTAATTGAATAAAGTCCAAATGCCAAATTTCAAAAGTTCCAATAGGTAAAGTAAAATGCCCTTGAAAGCTATGAAAACATTTTCCTGGATTATACTTGGGACAAACCGAACAACTGCAGTATATTTTCCACAGCCTCATAGTCATAGTATGTTTTCAGAAATTATTCATAATATATCTCACTGGAATACTGATAAAATGGTAAATTGAGAAAAGCAATATTCTAGAAACCATTCCCTAAAATAGCTATGATTTCTGAGCTATCATTGTTAAGTACAATACAAACTTAAAAATTTAATTCTACTTGGGTATGTTAATTCTACTTGGGTATGTTCTCCCTAAATTTATACTAGTTTACAGATAAAATAAGCTACCATTATATTAGATCTTTAAGATGATGAAAATATAAATTTGTGCTTAAGAAAATTGAGTTATTATTTTGACAAACTTTATTTTAAGGATACTTGTATTTTGTAGGATAGTTGAAGACACTTTCAAAGATCTTTTTGGTAAAGTAAGATATGCAGGTATATAAAGTATGCAGGATGTACTTTGCTAAGGGAAAGGAGTATAGTTTCGTCCTACAGTAAAATAACTGGTTTTCTCAGAATAAAAATCAGGAATGTGTCAGACAAATCCTAATATGGGAAAGTTACAGGTTTGTGGAAATGGATTTTATTTGTTGTGGCTAATGCTGACTAAGATTTGATAGGCTTATTTATAAGATTTTTTAAAAGAGCTTTCATATTCATGCAAAACTAGAACTTGGTTTTTTCCCTGTTAAAATGAGAATTTTTCTCAGATTATCGGTCTACTCGGAGATTATAAAAGATTCTACCTAAACATTTGAGTATTCTGCCTGGAAGTCAAAGATTCTATGTCATATAAAAATAATATCCTCATTGATGTTTATATTGACCTTACCATCCCTTATTGTTTTAGAAGACAAGTCTTCTCACTTTTAAAAGAACTAAGTCTTTTTTTTTACAATCATATTAACTCCTATTTACTCTTTTATTCTCACTTTGGTTAAATAGAGAATCAAATATTGAGCCATTTTCCTGTTTAACAATGTTCAAACCTGACAACTTTTAACATTTTGCCGGCCCCAAATCAAATGCTAAAAGAAATCTTTTATTTCAAACTGCCACAAAGGATTTGTTCTTTCACCTCATAAAAGAGAGGTGCTAGAAATAGTTTGGTTCAATTGACATGCTATGAGATGCACAAGAAATGTCAAAATTAAAAGGAACTTTCTAACTTTCTCTTGGTTAGATTTGTATGGGTAATTTGTTATTCATATAAATATAGAGATATAAGTGTAAAGGTGGGAGAAAGTCAAATACCCAATTGAAAAGGCACATTTGGACATCTACAAAAGGACTTTATACAGCTACATACTTCTATGGGTTGTGAATGTTTCCTTGTTGTCATGTATGTTTTCTGGAAAGATAAGGGCTTTTCCTTATTACAAGGCTACCACCCTGATAGTAGCTAAAAACAAAATGCCAACAAACAAACAAAAAAACTATTAAGTTTCTCCACTTGGAGAATTTCTGCTATTCTCTCAAGCATTAGTGGCTGTCAGTTTACTGACAGGAGCGTTGTGAGGTCACACCCAACAACCAGGAATTTACCTGTCCCTATCATCCTAAACTGTCAGGAAAGGTAAAACGAACAAATGGTGTAAATAAAACTCAATTAACTAAATTTATGAAATCCCTAAACCTACAAAGGACAACAGCCTTGCCTATGATCCTATAATCCTATTAAATCTAGGATCCTTTCTTTTGGAAAACACAAATCATCCCCATTTGAACTTATAACAGGGAGACTTTGGAATATATGAGCCTTGCTCATAAAAGGAAATTTGCTAATGAGCCAAGTCCTTGATCCTGAAGCTTGCAATTATGAAACTTATTTCTATAATGACAAAACTAATCTTAATTACAATTAATGCCTAAAAGTCACCCCCTGAAAATCTCCATTTTGCTCAAATGTATCCCCTCTCTAAGCAATTCTACAAATAATCTCAATACCTTCCACCATATGAGGGACATGACTCCCAGAGATAAGCCTCCCTGGCACCAAGGGATTAATATCAAATGTTGCTCAGTGATGTTTTCAGAGAAAGATCTTCACCAAAAAAAAAGGGAAATGTTAAAAGAAATTAAACAAAATAGAGTTTCTATGGCTAAGAGAATTCAAATGGAGTCGGGAGGTCATTCTGGAAGTTACTCTTATGAAGGTTTCAACCAAATATCACAAAATGCCACAGTATGCAAAACCTCAAGCAACAAACCTCCTGAAAACCCTAGGGACATCTGGACACCATAAACAAGCCACATGGGTACATGGAATCAACATCCTCTTGGCAGTCACTATATGGGAACCTATGAAAAGCTATTTCCCCACCATGATATGGTCATATTCACTTGTAAAGTCCCCTAATAATGATCCTTCTACTACATTTCTTTGGAACTATAATTTTTAATTTATTTGTTGTTTATTTCTCAGACACTTAAAGCCTCTGGATTATCTCTAGCTGACTGAGCCCTGAAACCCAGAGATACCAGTCCCTCCAAGAACAACCAGGAACTCTTATGTATCATCAGTTCTAAACAATTACATTCCATATATCCAATTCTTCGTCTTTAATCAGCCTGTAGTAGCCAGAGCAGCCATCCTGAATCCCTCAAGATTGAAGAATGTTCAAAACAAAAGGGGTTAAGGGGTGTACAGAAAATATATACCAAATGTACACTATGAACCACAGTTAGTGGTAACAGTCTGATGATGATCTTTCATAATCTGTAACAAATGTTCCACAACAATGTAAGGTGTTAGTAGAGGTGTGATGTATGGGAATTCTGCACATTATACATGACTGTTTTGTAAGCTCACAACTTCTCTAATAAAAAATATTGGCGACTGGAACAGATACTTGCACACCAATGCTCAACGCAGCATTACCCACAACAGCCAAAAGATGGAAACAATACAAGAGTAAAAAATATATAAACACACACACACATACACACAAAGGGGCACTGAAACCATGGGTAGGCCAAAACCCGTTTGTGGGGTTGTCCTCTCTTCCTGTAACCTTTTCTTCAAAGCTGGTTTTGCAGACAGCCAAGCTTAACTGCAGGTCATATAACCTGAGCATGCAACTCTTGTCCTTTAGACGACCTTTAAACACCAGGAACCAAGGTCACCTCCTTCAGAACCAAAATTGAGAGAGAAACATCAGAAGCAAATCAAATGCAAGAGGTCATTCAATAAGGTAGATCTTGCCTAAATTCCCACAAATGGACAACTCTAAAATTAACAAACTGGACTATGCCAAGTCAAACCTCCCAAATTCTGTCCCCACCTCTTGCCTCCCATTCCCATAAAATCTCTCTTGTTAGTTGGAGGAGACAGATTTGAGCCTTGCCTCCTGTCTCCTTGCCAGTCAACCTCACAATAAAACTGTTTCTTTCCTCATAATCCCAATGTCATAGTATAGGCCTCTGTAGGCATCAAGCAGTGAGCCCTTGCTCAGTAACAAATACAGATGTCTTACATTTAACCCAGGGTTACCATATGGCTTTTGTTTCCTCATCCTTGACCTACCTCCTGGAATCAAAGAACACCTAAAATAATCAAAGCAGTGAAGAGTTTTCTAAATGCCTCTAACCTGAAAGGAGAAAAGTCATAATAAGCAAGAGAATCTTACTACAGTAAATGATTAGCATCACAACAGAGAATGGTTGGTAAATATCAATAATTGGCTTCCTTCCCAGAGATATAATTTTGACTTTTCTGGTTGTCCCACACCTAGGAACTTGATTTCAGGTACTTTTAAGAATACAGAAAGATCTGTATGTATCTTGATACAGAAGAGAGTGAAAGAAAGAGAAATGTTTAACCTGTCCTCCCCAAAATATGAAATAAGCTAAGAACAAGTAAAAACTTGTGTTAAAAATTTAAGCTTTCTTTATGAAAAAGAAACAAAAGACATGTAAGTAAGTGAGTGCTATTTAGTTTTTTTAAAAGCAATATAAAAAACATAAGACATAAGCACTATTTACTTCTAGGCCTGTATTTTAATCTCTGAGACCCACCTCACATCTAATGAATAAAATTTGGGGACAGGGTTCAAGAAACTGCATTTCAAACAAGAGTCTCAATTGATATTCATGGACACTGATATCTGAGCTCTTCAGACCTCAGACATCAGAACATGAATGAACCACAAGTATCTTCTTCAAGCACTGATACTGTATATAACAAAAACCCAAAGGTGTTTTCTAAAACTCCTGAAATACCTACTAATCAAATCTAATCACTAAAGGTTGAGAGTGAAACCCAATTTGATAGATTTTTTTAATTGTTAAATTTTTTTGTTTTTTTCTTTTTTTTGTTTTTAATTTTTTGCTTTGTATTATTATTTTTTTAAACTTGTTTGTTTTTAATTTTTTACTTTGTATTATTAATTTGACAGATTTTAATTCTTGGAATCAAAATTTCTATTTATACCATATTTAAAACAACATAATCATTTCAGCAAATACTTTATTTTCCATCCTAAGACACTGTAACCATAAAAGCAGGATTTCAGAGTCTGTCATATTCATCACTGTATCCCAGGACCTAAAACAGTATATAAAGACCTGTTAGTTTTCAAATACTGATTAAATAATTGAAGAATACTTGAAACAATCTTTAAAAAGGAAAAGGTTTTCTTAACATGCTACATTTCTATTACCTTTTTTTTTTATTAGTGAAGTTGTAGGTTTACAGAGAGTATGCAGAAAATACAAAGTTCCCATATAACTCCCACCCCCAACCAAAACACTCTGAATTAGTTTGGTATCTGTTACCACTAATGAAGCAATATTATTATAACAATACTAATAACTGTAGATTATAGTTTACATTAGGGATCACTGTGTTGTAAAACCTTATGGTTTTTGTTTTTTAAATTTCCCCTTTTAAGCACATTCAAATATATAATTTAGTAATGTTACCTACCAATTACAATGAAGTATTACAGATCCATGAAGATTATATTCTAATTATTGTCAAGAAAGAGGTTGCTTTCTATGTTTTTTGCTTGTATTTTTGTTTTAATGCGAGTTGAAAATCCCTTAAGATTCTTCAAAGACCTCCATTGCCTATGGTTCAACTCATCTGCATGGTAAAGGCTCAGCTTTCAGAAAAGTACCCCTGAGTACTCCCCAAAATAAAATAATCAACTAGTTTTATCACACCATACATAAATGTCATTAAACTATAGCAAAACTTTGTTTATATTCAATAGTCCACAATATAAGTGTAGCAGATACTACAGAAAATGTTTAGGTTTATGTAGAAATATTTGCTTAAAATACACAATAAATTATTAATAAATTTGTAAAGATTAGAGTTAGAATTGAACATAGAATAAAAATATTTCAGTACCCATGTTTTCCAAAAGCTACCTTTTTTAAAGTGAAATAAAGTATAATAAAGCAGTTAAACCAATAATTGCCAACAAGAACCAAGAACTTGTGAAGAGGGAACCATTTATGCTACATCAGTAGCGGGGTGACATACAGGCCAAAGACCAAATATGCAAAAACAGAAACCATTATGCAATATCAAATTCCTTGATTTTTATTAGTTTACCCAAATTATAAAATATACAAATTCAAAGGGTATTAAATTATTATTGATCAATAGCAAATATCTTATTAGTAAAAGCATTTTAAAGGTAAGAGATGCTAGATATAAAATTTATTAATTATTTCTATTTGTAGAAATTTTTTTTTGCCTTTTTTTTTTTTACTATTTCATCTTAGGAAAACAAAAGTTATTCTGCAAATATAGCTATGTATCTGGATCACATTATACTATACCCAGCCTAAGCAGACAGAGAAGTTTAAATTAATATATTACTTCAAACCAAGTTCTTTCAGGTTAAGTACCCACTCCCTTGCTGGGTCTGATATAAACATACTCACTCAGACAGAAAAGAAAAAAGGGATCTGCCATGTGAGAGAAAGGACTCGTTTTGTCCACAGCTGAGCTGCAAGGACAGAAGCCCTAAGAGCCAAGCCCTATGCCAGGAGAGAGAGGACTACAGGATCATTTAAGCATGACACCTCAAGAGTCTGGGCCCACTGAGAAGTTCAACAGGCGATGGTGAGCCCAGAGGGGATGGCTGAAACCTCAGCAGAGATAGCAGCCATCTTGCTTTAGCATGAGGCAACATGCTGGGATCAACACAGCTGACCTTGGTGAGAAAGCATCTCTGATGGTGCCTCAATTTGGACTTTTCACAGCCTTGGAACTGTAAGCTTTTACCCCAAAGAAATGCCCTCTATAAAAGCCAACACATTTTCTGGTACTTTGCATTGGCAGCCCTTGACAAGCTAATATAATAACTGACAATTCTGAAATATTTGTTTAGTTTAAAGACAAAGAATAAAGCAATTATGAGACAATTATTTCTAATACAAAAATTATCTCAATGAGATGTATTTGAAATTTGCCAAGCAAAGCTACAGGTAATGACTTTGAAGAGGAAGTTTAAGGAAAAATTATGCCAATGTTCCTTATCACACCATTTTTTTATGGATAACCATTAAAAATATTACTAATACTAAGCTATTAATATCATAGGTTTAGAAGATGTTTGACTCTGCTTCCTACTCACTTATACATATAAATAAAACATATTTTTAAAAGCTGGAAATAAACAATCCATATTTGTCAATCCAAATAGAATAAAGTCAAACTAATTTCTCTCTCTCCATAATCCTAAGAGATTATCACAACTACTCTAAGAATCTGCTAATCTAAATAATTATTATCATCAAATTTGCAACAAAAAATGTATTGGACAGAAAGGCTTACTTTTATTATTTAAATAACATTTGAGCTAAAAAAAAATTTAATACCTAGAATAGTAATAATAATCTAGAAAAACACATCAGGATTATATGTTTATTAAAAAATTGCCAAGATAAAAGGAACAACTTCATTGACACCAGGTTAAAGAGAATGTGTTTACCTACCATTCTCTAATTTATTCATTATTTGACACATAAAGGGGTGAAAAAATAAAATGTAAAGAATCTAAAGCAGAATCAAAAGGCCCTGAGAGCAGCAACCTTTGATTTGGAACTGATTCCAATATGGGGTGTTTGGGCTGAATGAGGGCTTCAAAGTACAAAAATTTAAACTCATTTGTGAAAGAAATAATCTCACACTCATACCCAACCCCACCCCAATATTCATGGCTGGTAGATTTTTAGTCTGTTATATATAAGGTACTATGCCAAATGTTCAAATAAAAATATGGAAGTGTAAGTGTGGAGATTTGAAGCCTTTTGTACCCCAGAAAAGTATGTTCTTAAATCTAAACTATTCCTGTAGGTATAAACTGATTGTATGTAGGATTTTTTGGATGAGATTACTTCAGTTAAGGTGTAATCCACCTCATTCAGGTGACTTAATCCTATTACTGGAGTTCTTTATAAACAGAATGAATACAGAGAGGGAGAAAGCCACAGAAGCAAGAAGCGGAAATCAGCAAAACATGGAAGAGCAGGGAGAGACCAGCAGATGCCTCCATGTGCCTTGTCATGTGGCAAAGGAGCCAAGGATCAACAGAAGTTGGGGAAGAAAGCATTGCCTTCATGATAGCTAGATGTGGACATTTTTGCAGCCTCAAACTGTAAGCTAGTAAATTCCCATTGTTTAAGCCAATCCATTTCATGATATCTGCTTTAAGGAGCCTAGAAAATTAAAACAGTAAGAAAAACTTAACATTCACAGGATTACAGTACAGTCTGGGAAATGCATGCACTAGTACATACATTATAGAACAAGAACAAAATAAGCAGAAATCTAAAAGAAAAATACCAGAAAATTCTACTTCCTCTCCCAAGCTTCTCTTTTCCTTGGGACAAGAAAGAATATAGAGATGGCACCAAGCTGGCAGAGATAAACCAGGAGTCCATTCTCCCAAAGAATTTTTGAACTAGCAAAAACTGACAATCTTCCTCAGAGCTGCAGAAAACAGTTAAAAGGTTGCAGTAACTGAGTGAGTGCATTATCAGTAAAAAGGAAATTTAATAATGGTAGGAGGGGGGGAGCGGATATAGCTTGTGGTTGGGCACCTGCCTCCCATGTCCCGGGTTCAACCACAGGTACCTCCTTAAAAAAAAAAAGTAAAAATAAAAAAATAAAAAATAAATAAAAGGAAAAGATAAAACATCAGAAGCCATCAACAAAGAAGATTTTGGATATACCAGACAAGGATTTTTAAATAAAGGTCTTAAATGTGCTCAAAGAGCAAAAGGAAAACACAGACAAGAATCTAAAAGATATCAGAAAAACAATTTATAAACAAAATGAGAATTAGAATAATGATATATCTATATCTATCTATATATATCTATCTATATATATTATAAAGAGGAACCAAATAGATACATTAGAGCCGAAGACCACAATAACTGAAACAAAAAAAAAATCCCTACGATGGTTCAAGAGCTCATGGAAGCTGGCAGAAAAAAAAAGAATTGGTGAACTTGAAGATAAGACAAGTAAAATGACTCAAGGAGCATAAATAAGAATGAAAAAAAGTGAAGAAAGCCTTAGAAAACTATGTGACACTACCAAACATCCCAATATACATATTATGGAAGTACCAGAAGGAGAAGAAAGAGAGAAACTGGCAGAAAGTATATCCCAAGAAATAATGGCTAAAAACTTTCCAATTTTAATGAAAGATACAAATATACACATCCAAGAAACTCAACAAATTCCAAACAGGATTAACTCAAAGGGACTCACATTCAAACACATTATAATCAACCTGTCAAATGTCAACAGTGAAGAGAAAATCAAGAAAGCTGAGAGAGAGAGAAGCAAAGTATCATGTACAAAGGAGCTTCAATAAGGTTAAGTACTAATCTGAAATAAACAATCCATATTTGTTAATCCAAATAAAATAAAATCAAACCAATTTCTCTCTCTCCATAATCCAAAGAGATTATCACATCTAGTCTAAGACTCTTTTAATCTAAACAAAATAATCATTACCATCACATTAAAAAAAATGTATTGGACAGAAAGGTTTAGTTTCATTATTTAAATAAAGTCTGAGCTAAAAAAGTCTTTAAAATGTCTAGAATAGTAATAATATCCTAGAAAAATAGTTCATGATTATATGTTTATAACTGCAGAAATCCTGTAGGTGAAGAAGCATTGATACAACAAATTCAAAGGAATGAAAGAATAATTGCCAACCAAATATTCCATATCCAGAGAAACTATCTTATAAAAATTAGGGAAAGAGTAAGACACTTATGGATAAACAAAAACTGAGTTTATCACTACTAGACATGCCCTACAAGCAATGCTAAAGGGAGTCTTCAGACTAAAGGGAAATGACACCAGACAATAGATCAAAACTGCATAAAGAAATAATGATCTCTGGTACAGGTAACTATATGGGTAATTATAAACTCCAGTACTATCGTATTTTGGTTTCTAACACCACTTCTTACTTCCTACATGACCTAAAATGCAAATGATTAAAATGTAATGATGAACCTATGATTCTGGACACACAATATATAAAGATGTAATTTATGACAAGAACAACATAAAGGTGAGGGATGGAGAAACATAGGAACTCAGTCTGTACATGCTAATGAAATTAACTTGGTATCAAACTTAGCCAGATTGTTATGACTTAGCATATTAAATTTAAGCTCCATGGTAACCACAAAGAAAATATGAAAAATATTCACAGAGGGAAATGAGAAGGGTCTCTAAATGATTCACTACGAAAGATCAACTAAATATATGAGTAGAGAGTACTGGAAGAATTGTAGGGTGAAAATGGTATAAAACAAACACCAAATACCAAAATGGCAGAAGAAAGTCATATATTATGAGTCATTAACTCTAAATGTCAATGGCTTAAACCCTCCAGTCAAAAGGCACTGATTGGGAGAATGGCTAAAAAAAGGATGAGCCAACTATATGCTGTTTTTACAAAAGACTCACCAATAATTCAAAGATACAATTAGGTTAAAAGTAAAAAGATGTAAAAAAAAAAAAATCCATGCAAATAGTAATCAAAAGAGAGCTAAGATGCCTATACTAATAACACATAAAACAGGCTTTAAATCAAAAACAGTTACAAGAGATAAAGATGGATTTGATATATTATTGATAAAAGGATCAGTTCATCAAGAAGATATAACAATTATAAATATATATGCATGGAAAAGCAGAGCCCCCAAATATATGAAGCAAACATTAATAGATTTGAAAGGAGAAATAGATGGTTCTAAATTAGTAGGAGACTTCAATTCACAACCTTCAATAATGTATAAAACATCTAGAATAAGAGCAATACGGCAATAGAAGATTTCAACAATACCATAAACCAGCTACACCTAAAAGACATAAAGAACACTTCATACAACAACAGCAGAACAGGTACTCTTTGTAAACGCACACGGATCATTTTCTAGGATAGATCATATATTAGGTCACAAAACAACTCTTAAAACTTTTTAAAGGATTGAAATCATACTATGTGTCTTTTCCAACAACAATGGAATAAAGCTAGATATCAGAAAAAGAGGGAATTGGAAAATTCACATTTAAGTGGGAAATTAATAATATACTCTAATAATCAATGGGCCAAAAGTTGGAAGCAACCCAACTGTCCATCAACAGATAAATGGATAAATAAAATGTGTTACATACATACAAGAGAATATTATATATACATTAAAAAGAATGAAGTTTTGATACATGCTACAACACAGATCAATCTTGAAAACATCATGTTGAGTGAAAAAAGCCAGACACAAAAGGACAAAAATCATATGATCTCACTAGAATAACTAGAATATGCAAATACATAATAAGAAATTAGAATACAGGTTACCAGGGAGGGGCAAGGGTAGGGGTAGGAAATGGGAGGTTAATTTCTAATTCGTATAGAGTTTCTGCTTGGGTTGATGGAAAAATTTTGGTATTGGATGGTGGAAATGGTAGAAAAACACTGTGAATGCAATTAACATCACTGAATTGTATATTTGAAAGTAGTTAAAATGGGAAATTTAGGGATGTATCTATACATATAGAACAAGAATAAAAATTTTGAAACAAAAATTAAACCGTACAACACAAAGAGTTAACCCTAATGCAAACTATGGACTTCAGCTATTAATACAATTTTAATAATATATGCTCATCAATTCTAACAAAGGCACCCCACTAATGCAAAATATCAATAATAGAGAAAACTGTGTGCATTAAGGTGGGGGTATATTGGAACTTAGTACTGTCTACATGTCTTTACTGTAAACCTACATCTGCTCTAATAAAACAAAATTAACAACAACAATGAAAAAAAACACAATGGGTCAAGAATAAATGACAAGGAAATGAGGAAATCTGAGACAAATGAAAACAAAAATACAACACATGGAAACTTATGGGCTGCAGCAAAGGCAGTGCTGAAAGGCAAATTTATAGCTCTAAATGCTTATATTAAAAAAGAAGTAAGATCTCAAATCAGACACCTAATCTCACAACTGGAGGATCTAGAAAAAAAAAAAAGAAACTAAACCCAAAGCAAACAGAAGGAAGGAAATAAAGATCAGACCAGAGATAAATAGAGAATAAGAAAACAAGAGAGAGAATCAACAAAACCAAAGACTGATTCTTTGAAAAGATCAATAAAATCAACAATTTTTTTATTTAGGCAGACTGAGAAAAAAAAGAGAATGAGAAAAACTAAAGAGGTGGCATTACTACTGTTCCCAGAGAAATATAAAGGATTACAAGACTATACAATGAACAACTACAAGCCAACAAATTAGATATCCTAGATGAAATGGACTAATTCCTAGAAACATGCAAATTAATTAAACTGACTCAAGAAGAAATAGAAGACCTCAACAGACCAAACGGTTTCACTGGTGAATTTTACCAAATATTTAAAGAATAATTAACACCAGTCCTGCTTAAACCCTTCCCAAAATCTGAAAAGAAGGGAAAACTTCCTAACCATTCCATAAGGCTAGCATTACCCTAATACTAAAACCTACATAAAGATATCACAAGAAATGAAAATTACAAACCAATATCACTTACAAATAATATATATGTATGCAAAAAGCACAAAATACTAGCAAACCAAATCAAAGAGCACCTTAATCTTAAGAGTCATTTTCACCAAAGACGATTTAGAGGCTCCATGATTTTTCTCAAGTCCTAGAGTAATATTAAAATCATTTGTTTTAATAAAATATCAAATCACTCTTTTGAAGAAAATATCATGTTGTCTATTTTCCCATCTTCTAATTTTAATCAGT
>PVKH010005221.1:0-12777 GCA_004027955.1 Chaetophractus vellerosus
AATGAACCTGGGTGAGACAAAAGCCACAGACAGAGTGGCCCAAAGCTGAAAGTAATGTAGCCCAGAGGAGATGGAAGAGATGAGTGGACACTGCCATGTGCCTGATCACCCACAGCTGCAACTCAGTGAGAAAGTATCTTTGATGATGCCTTGATCTGGACAATTACGGCCTCAGAACTGTAAGCTTTTAACCTAATAAATTCCCAATGTAAAAGTCAACCCATTTCTGGTATACAGCTCCCAGCAGCTCTTAGCAAACTAAAACAGCTTTCTAGTATTAACTAGTACTATGTAACTTTTTAAATTTTCAATATAACTTGAAAGAGTTACATTGTTAGATGTCAGAAATGTGAAATGACCAAAAGTGAGACATGGAAATAAGAAAGGTATCCTAAATAGGTCCCAAACTGAAACATCAGTTCCTAAATAAAAAGTTAAATGTAACTGAATTTTTTGGTCTAAATTTGATAGTCAGCCTACTGAATTTCTTGGTAGACTGGTTAGAGACTTAGTTTTTGCTTTAGTTATTTAAAATTAAATATTTAACATAAGCCCACCTGCTAAGAATAGACAAATTTGAATATATGTCAATCCAAAATGTCTACAACTATTGAATATTGGTCTGATAACATTTACTTTTGGAAGTGACAAATTTTTGGCTATCAGAGAGTACACATGTAAAAATCAACATTAAAATGTTACTTGAAACTAATTTATTTATTCAACAAATTAAGAGAACAGAAAATGAAATCTTACATTGCTTCTACCAGTTAAGAAATTATGCAGCAGAAACAAGTTTTAGTTGTGAAACCTTCAATTCTAAGTGGCTCTATGTGGGAATGAGTGCTATCACACTGCACATACATACATTCCCTCCAACAATGGTTCTTAAAGGTGTGCATCAGATTATCAGATTGCCTTTAGGACCTTTTCCAAACACAAATGACTGTGTGTTTGGAAACACTCTCACCCCCCCCACCCCCCCAACAGTATATCTACGGCTATACAATCTAAGCAGAAGGTAGGGGGCCAGGCAAAGATAATTTGAAAACATTCCCCAGGTGGTGTTGATACATGCCCAAGTTAAGAACTATTGCCAAAGGCAGTACTCCTCTCCCATATGTGCAGGTACTAGAAATCATGTTCTTACAAAGGTAAAGGTATCACCAGACTGAAAAAAAAAAAAAAAAAAATGATCTCACCTCCAAAATAGCCCTCCCCAAATTACCTTTTCCTTCTCTGGGTTTCTTCTTGATACCTAACTCAGGAGACCCGTTGGAAATTGGTGATTGCTGGGTCTTTGGTTTACGGCCAACTGAAAAAATAAGATATTTAAATCATATATTGAAAACAAGAAAAATAATAGAAGCATGATTATCAGATTCTTTGATAAGATAATGTTCATGAAACTGGGCACTAATTTGCAGACTGATATACTCAATGTATTTGAAAAAGCTGCTTCCAAAAAGAGCATTAAAACACTTCTGCAATTTCAGATTACAACAATTAGTTACTAGTAATTCTCAACGTACATGGCAAGTCAGGTAATACTAATCTATGATTTACACAGTTTGCTAACCTCTTCCATTAATGTAGCAAACATTAGGAAACAAATCCTAATATGAACTCTTTTTGTTTTCTGTTCTACAGGATTGTTAGAAATAGCTTTACCTACCTATTGCAGAAGATCTGATAATCTGTGAAGTGCTTTGAGTTCAAATGAGGAAAAGTAAAAAATATTATTTTAAATACTTTACTGCTCTGAGCCAATCAATTCACCAGAATTTCAGTATACATGTTCAAATTTCCCCATCTCATTGTGCAGGTACATTATAAGGGTGAAACAATGTTCCAAATAATTATTTTATATGTTTAATAAATGTTGTGATCTTCCCCTTGGCTCCTCACTTCTGTTATAAGGTGCCCTTGTACAGACTAGCATCCACAATGAACAGAAAAGCAGGGGCTCACCTCTCTACCTCTCCCTTAAAGTAGATACAAGTCTGAAATGAGTTGTATTCGATCCTCCACACTGATGGATGGATGCTGGTAAATAAGGGGAAGCCTCAAGAAAGAAACTGGGAATATTCAGGTATATTATATTTGCAGATTAAATACCTTATGACTGATTAGGCAACTGAAATATCTGGGATTTATGATTTCACTCTACTCTTCATTAGCAAGGATTTAAGCATATATAAAAACCTAAAGTGTCTTAATTTATATTTCAAAATGCATAGCTACCATTTTCTAGGACTTCATTCTGGTAATCCTAATCATTAAGAATCCTTGTTTGGCAAAAAATAAAAGAGAAACTTCACTAGTGCCCTAGTTAGAAAAATAATATAAATGGGGTATTTATATATAATTTTTAAAAATGATCATTGACAAAAAGTTTTCAAATAGATAAAATTAGTATTAAATTGGCAAATTTATTTTCCTCGTTTACATCATACCACACAGGTATATCAACCTACTTATCCAGGTTTCTGGTTCCCTAAATGTCCCCTGCTTTTCATGATCTTTTCCATCTTCTTTTAAATCTAAAAATTTCTTAAGTATTTTGCAACAGCTCCCATTACATATAACCAGCCAAGGGCTAATAGCATGCAGTGGGTAAACAGGACCATTAGAATATGTGTCTTTTCTTTTTTAAATACCTACAGCAGGAAGTGATTCTTCTTTCTAAATTTTCTCATTCATACCTCTCTCAAGGTACATATAATCTGTATATATTATATGGGGAAAGCAACTCTTATTTTTCATTGTCTCTTCCACAGAATAAGCACATAATGGTGCACACTACAGCAATTCAAAACACTTCCGAAGTATTCATGAAAAAAAATACCATTATTTCTAACACAAGTTTTCTTTTTACCTTTAGATTTTTTTCACACTAAAATGTGAAGAAAGATATAGAGAAGAAAGTGGAATTAGATGAGTACCCAATTATATAGGATATCAGTTCTTTCAAGTTTTACCTATGATTCAAACAGGAAAAGGACCCACTTTCTGCCATCTCCTTGTGATCTTGGAGATGAGGTAGAGCCTTGCGCTTCACCCACTGGGATCAGGTGAGCAGAAGTTCAGCAGGAGTCAAGTAGTAAATGGAACTGTCCTTTACTTTACCCACTGGTGACTGCCAAGTGTTTTAACTTAACCCTCTCTCCTGGACTAGAAAAAGTTTATTTTGCTTAGAAGTCTCTACTGGCAATGCTGGTGTTTCAAAGTGGAGGGAAAAAGTCTTTGTTTTTTTTTTTGTTTTTTTTTTGTTTTTGGTTTCTTTTAATGTTCAAAGAAGAAGGGGGAGGTAGGATTCCAAAAAATAGAGAAAAGAAATATATATATATATAGATTTAAGTAACCAAATACCCAAATATCTTAAAAGATCAGAAAGTATTAGAAAGGATAAGACAAATATGCAGGGAATCTCTGAACTTCCTTCTGTGTGTCTAATACCTGTTAAAATCTCATTTTCGGGAAATATTTTCAGGATGCAAGTACTAACTCATGAAACATTAAGAACATGTTAAGACACAAAACTAAAATCTGTTTGTTCAGTCTTTGAGAATATGTAGGTAAGACAATATCAAGCTTAAATCTACAGGATATATGTTATTTTCTATATCCCCTGATGAAGAAAAAATAAATCAGAAAAAAATTCATCTGTCATCAACAGAAATTTACAAATATACTCTACCTTTTTTCTTTTTCATTGGTTCATGGCTATCCGGTGATGTAGGAATAGGAGAGGTATCCATTGGTTCAGACTCTTCAGTTGACACCTCCACTACAGTTTCTGTAATGACATCTGGCCTCATAGCAGCATGGATAAATTCTGGAGTTGATACACAAGGAGGGACAAACACTTCCACTATAAAAAAAAGTTGAAAAATTAAAGTTTCCCAATCCCATTTTTGTTTCGTATGTGGCCAGGTCAATATTTAGAAGAGGTGAGGTGAGGTGAGGTTTTCTTAAAAGAATTAATCAAAGCAGGATAAGAGCTTAATACTGAAGAAGTTAATTTGCTAAATATTCAACATAATCTATAGAATGTAAGGAAATAAATGCAAAGAAAATCATCTTCAAGGAAATGTTAATCCCCTGGGGAAGGCTGGGATTATGAGTAGTCTCCACCCTCTTCTTCCTACTTTTAGATACTTGCAAGCTCACTATACAAAATTTTGAATTAGTTTGACAACTAGGAAAGAACTGGAAGATAAAGTAATAGTGTAATAGTGAGTTCTTTAATAATTACTTTCCTTCCACATACTCATAATTATTTTTTAACTAGGTAATATATGCACATGGTACAAAATTAAGATTTATAAAGGGATATTGTATTTTGTGAAAAGTAAGCACCCCTCTAGTTCATTTTAGAATGTGAAGAAAAAGAAAGCCTGGTCATTACAACGAATATCACCTTTCAATATTTTAATTTTTTTTTTAAGGAACAAGGGTCTGATGTTATGAGTCACTAAAATGTGCATACAGATTGCTACGTGGTATTCCATTTCATACAATGTGTTGCTCCAGCTTTCTTCCCACATGTCTGCATAATGAGGATTTAATATTTCTATTTCAATTAAGAGATGCAGTTAATACATACCATTATGGATTAATACACTGACCAATAATGCCCTAATTTTCTTCTCTTATCCCTGAAAAATACATGGTTTTCCTGTTCCAAATAAAAACTATGATTGCTCTTAGCATTTAATGTAAAACTCTATGAGAAGGAAGGCCAAACTTACTGTATCAAGGCAGTTAACATTTAAAATTAGGACATATATCTATTACAGGCGTTGTGCCACACTGATGAAGGATATATATGTGGGAGGTTGTGGGAGGTGTGGCATATGGGTACTCCTAAAATTTCTGTGTAACATTTATGTAATCAATGTATCCTAAATATATATATATATATATATAAATTAAAAATTAAAAAAAAAAAAGAACAATAAAATTAGGACAAATGACTATCAAGGGCAGTTTTAAAGAAAAAAAAAAAAAAGGACCAAAAGAAAAAGGAAAACTCAAGGCTGACAGGAGTGTGAGGAAATGGATGAAAGCCACCTCCTCTCTCCACCATAAACGGTTCTCTGAGTTACTGCCTAGTTTTCACTAAATAAAGGTTTGAAAGTGGTGATGCCAGGCAACTACCCCAATCTGGGTAGTCTTTGAGAATATGTAGGTAAGACAATATCAAGCTTAAATCTACAGGATATATGTTATTTTCTATATCCCCTGATGAAGAAAAAATAAATCAGAAAAAAATTCTCTTTGGGACTGCACCAAGACTTATAATTTACCCAGAGTTAAGGAAACAGATATTATAAATAGCAATTTAAAAAACATGATTCTGTTCATAGTGGACATTTTCTATATTGTTTACTTGAAAATTAAGTATTTAAAATATTTAAGATTTGTAACTTAGAAAAGATCAATATTACCATCAAGTATTCATGTATAAAAATGATCTCTTGGGGACAGATGTGGTTCAAATGGTTGGGCGTCCATCTCTCATATGGAGGGACCTGGGTTTGATTCCCGGGACCTCCCAGTACAAATGAAAAAAAGAAAAATATAGAAGGTGGTGGCCCCGCACACATGTGCACCATCAGGCCCCGTGCACGGGTGTGCCGCCAGGCCCCACGAGCCACGCAGCAAGATGACGTAACAGGGGAGTGACACAAGGGACAGCCAAGATGAGACGCACCAAAAAACCCGGAACTAAGGTGGCGCAGGTGGTAGGACGCCTCTTTCCCACATCGGTGGTGCCAAGAATCGAATCCCAGTGAAGACAGGAGGAGAAGGATGAGAAGAGAGGGCAGGAAACAGACACAGAGAGTTGACCAGCAAATGGACACAAAAACAGCAAAAACGGGGCGGGGGGGTAAAAATGGATAAAAGTAAATAAATAAAGCTTTAAAAAAAATGACCTCTGATTATTCAAACAATCCCTTTGCAGTTAAATTTAAAAAAAAAAAAAACACCTTCATTCTTGATATATTCATGTTGATGTAAAACATTTACTTTAAAAATGAACAGTTCAGGGCCGGCCGTATAGCCCAGTGGATAGGGCGCCAGTATACCACATGGGAGGCCCCGGGTTCGGTTCCCGGGGACCTCTCCTAGCAGGCAGACCGCCTTGAGAAGGGCAAGCCACCATGGGCGGGCAGAGCCGCCGTGGGCAGGGCAAAAAGCTGCCACGGACAAGGCAAAGCTGCCATGGGCAGGGCAGGTCGCCCGTGAGCGGAGCGCAGCCAGCCACCCGCGAACTGAAGCAGAGCCGGCTGCGAATGGAAGCAGAAGCCGCCCACAAGCTGGGCAAAGCCGCCTGCACGGTGACCAGTCTTGGTGCGTTGCCGCAACGGGGGAAGACAAAGCGGACAGAGAGGAACACAGGAATGGACACACAGCAAGAGCAAGCAGAAAGGGAGGGGGGAGGTGCGGATATGTAAGAAATAAAAAATAAATCTTTAAAAAAAAAAAAAAATGAACAGTTCACATACCAGGACTTCTTGAATCCCTCAGGCAGGTAGGAGATTCCATATGAAGCAGGGCTTCAGCAGCTTCAATTGTCTTATCTGTACAGTGTACATGACTGCTATGAACTGATGCTTCCACTGGGGGAAAAATAAGTCCTATTCAGTTAAAAATGAACTAAAACACATTGCTGTATAAGAAATAAATATAAATTCACTCTCATGTGATAATTCTAAATAAGCCACTGATACATTAGTCTATTTAAAGTACTTAAAGAAATAATTTAAAAATCCAAACAATCTAGTACCTAACACTTTGTAAAATGAATGTTGATTATACAGCAACCAATGGGATTGATTAGAAGTTACTGAGAAACTGAAATTTGAATACTGAAAAAAAAAATTGAACCTTGAATCAATTTTAGGCCAAAACTTGTGGAGAAAAAAATGATGGTTGTAAATTAACAGTCCTAAAAAAAAAAAAAAAAAAAGGAAATTAACAGTCCTATATAGTCAATTATAAATCTTGTGTACTGCCACTAAAGCCAGGGGTAAAAAGCTAGCAGAATCAATCAGAAACACATCATATTTCTAAGTTAATGTAATGAATTATTTCAACTCTCACAGAGCCTCTTAAGTGAGTGGACACTTTCCAGTCAGGGCTTCCTGGACAACAACATGCATTAGCTTTAGCACCAGAATACTTGGGAACTTTCTTCACCATAACCTTGCTCTCATCTTTAGGGCCTCACTGGACTTAGTCTGGCTTTTCATAAAAAATTTTATAAAAAGAGTTTCCATGCTTTTTCTTTCATGAAGGCTTTTCTAATTCTACGACTCTTTGTATCTCTCTTCTAGCACTTATTTTATGCTTTGCTGATTAAGTTGCTTATGAAACAGCAAAGTGTTTGGGTTTTCAGGTCCAACATCTTGGGTTCTAGGCTCTGCCACTTATTATTTATGCTACCTTAGGCAAGCAACTTAATCTCCCTTAAACCTCAGTTTCCTCCTATTACACACCTCATATTGTTGTAAGAATTAAGTGAAATAATTTCCACAAAACACTCAGCATAATTCCTGGCACAGAGATTAGAACTCAATAACTGGCAATTAATTCTTATCAATTCTATAAGATTATGAACTCCTGGGTGGTGGGGAGGCTACCTTAACTTATCTTTATTTCTGCTACAGTTCCTAACATAAGATCTTCCATATAGTAGGCACACAACTACTTCTTTTATGTATTGAATTTAAGGGCAACTGACCTTACAAGAAAATTGGCAATTCAAGTAAAAATTCATTAACCTAACTATGAATTAGTTAATAATTTCACATCCTGTCTTAAAATACTGAATAGTCTACATGGTAAGAGGTTCTAAAAACTATATGTAATTTGATAGATTTTACACAAGATGTCCCCTAAAGGAACTAACAGAAAATATGTATACAAATTTCATAAACCGTATTACAAATTCACACAAATTCTACATACTAAAAATGAGTCCTGTTAAATTGTTTCCAGAAAACTTTTAATTTAAAAAATCTACTTAGTCTCAAAATTCAGCAAATGCTAAAACCTCAGCCTTCATCACCAGTCCTTTGGAAAGCATTTATAAAAATCCAGTGACTGTTTTACCACCTGTTGCACATCATCCACACTCTCACCAAGGTACTGGATCTCTCCAGTTGCTCTTTCCATTTATGGAAATCTGCTCAAAGCTAAATGGTTCCAGAGACGCAGCCAAACCTCCAAGTAAATCTATCTTTAGGTGACCCTGCTTACTCTTATCTGCAGCTCCTCTGAAGCAAAGGATTCAGTCAGTCCTTCTAGCTCAAATTTAAGAAACTCAGTATTAATAAGTATAAAACCTATTACCATTCCAAGTATTCTTTTTCAAAAGTTCCTCCCTATAATACTTACATATAGTTAAAAAAAAAAACTGGAAAGCAAATTCCCAGGTTCTTAAACTATATTCTAGGAATCTCATTTTCTTTAAAGTCTGAG
Organism: Chaetophractus vellerosus; assembly: GCA_004027955.1. Lineage (NCBI taxonomy): Eukaryota > Metazoa > Chordata > Mammalia > Cingulata > Chlamyphoridae > Chaetophractus > Chaetophractus vellerosus. Next base: position 8,494 of record PVKH010005221.1, read on the forward strand.
TGTGTTAAAATTTAACTATTGTCTTAGGTGCTATTAATAAGCTTTCCTGGATAAATTAATTCCTTATGTAATTGTATTAAGACACACCCCAAAAACTCTATCCTATTAAAATCAGAGCCTCAGGTATTCAGTAATAATTGAGCAACAGAACTTTACAGATTCTAAAATGTTTTAAGTTATTAAAAATTGAAATTTGCCTAACAGTCACATTATGCTGCCCTAATTCTTAAGTAGTTTAAGGTACATTTTCAAATCCATGATTTCATGAACTATTAAATTTGTTATGTCAGTGGAAATTAATACATAACAGTATATTTTCTTGTTCATAGTTCCATCCCCAACCCTTCCTATCCCCCAAATTCAATATATTATCCCAGAAATATTTTATATTTACAGATTAAAACAAATCAAATGCTTACAAACTTAAGAAAATTTACTTATTCAGACTTTAAATTTCAGGTGAGAATATTAAAAATTTCTAAATTCTCTATGAATTATCAACCAGAGGATCTAATGGTACAAGTATGGTCAATAAATGATTGCTAAGCCGTTACCATGTGTCAGGCAGGTCCTATGCTATGAACCAGGGATAAAGTGTGAATAGGTCTCTGGTTCTTTGAAGATGATATTAACAGAGCATAAAAAAATAGATGGAAGTAAAAATTTCAAAACTAAATAAAGGTATAAAATAATTTAAAGGTGTTCTGTAAAGTAATAACTTATAAAGTAGAAGATACAGATTTCTAATCTTGTTTATGCTCATTAATTTTACTTTTTGTCATTTTTACTTACTAACTCAAACAAATACTGCTAAATACGTATTCAGACAAACGAAAATCTAAGAGTCCAGTCTCAGGTCAATTTACAATAATGTATCCATGACAGTTTCCTAATAGTTAACACATTTTCTATGAGTGAGCACTAACTCAGAAGTAATTCTTGCTAACAAAAATTTAGGAGAAATACTTTTCCTATTCAAGTTTGTATAATTTTAAAAAACTTTTCAGTCCTATTTTGCTCAGATCAATAATTCAAGTAATATTTACACTTAAATCCCACACAATTCTTGAGGATAAACATGAATTTAACAGTGTCAAGCAATCAAAGTAAGCAAACTACAAGGAAGGGCTGAAAAATAAGATTCCTCATCTCTGAAAATTTATTTACTTTCTAGACTTGTGCATGAAATATATGGGAGGAAAAAGTAACTCATTTTAAAAATAAACATTGAAGCTAAAGTAATCTGGTATCATTTTCTAGTCACCACTAGTTGGTGTTGCCTGTCAATCCTCCTTGAAGAAACAAATGCATCAAATAAAATTTTTAAATGATTTAAATTTTAATCATAGTGCCAAAAACAGAATTTGCTTATGCTCTCATTCACTATTGGTAAAAGTCTTCTTTTGTTCCATTTCTATCTAATCAAACAGTGTTTGTATGTTAGACTGTTCCAGACTCACTCAACAGCTGTTACAAAATACCAAACTTGGTAATTAAGTCTGACAAGAGGCATACCTCTCAGCTTTGCACAAAAGAATGCTGGCAATGGATCTAGTTCATAACAATGTTCTCAGGTCAAAAATAAAATTTAGTAGGCAATTTAGTTTGAGAGCAATGGAAAAAAGTTAGAAAACATAAACTAATATTACAAGGTCATCATTCAACTACTGTGCCTGATTTACCACAGGGTATCCTTTTATACTCCAAGGCTATGACAATCACAGGTACGTGAACACAAATGAAAGAAATGAGGAAGGGGGAAAGGTAAACGTTTGGGACCCTCCATTTAAATAAATAGCCCCTTGGCCTTCCAATCAATATAGTTACTTTATAAGGTATAAAAGGGAAGTAAAATTATCTTAGCCAAAGATGTCCAATAAAAATATGTGAGCCACATGTGTAATTTTTAATTTTTCTAGTAGTCACATTTTTAAAAAGTAAATAGGTAAAATACCTTTCCTTTAACCCAGTATTTCAAAAACATTGTCCTTTCAACATGTAATCAATATAGAGAAATTTTTTCCATTGCTTCAAGTGTTTTTTTCTTTTTCCTTTCCTTTTTTTTTTTAACAGGTGATTGAACCTGTCATCTCGTATGTGGGAAGCCAGCACTCAACCACTGAGCCACATTGGCTCCCCTGAGTTGGTTTTTCGTTTGTTTGCTTGTTTGTTTGTTTTGTTTTGTTTTTAGGAGGCACCAGGAACTGAACCGGGGACCTGCCATGTGGGAGGTAGGCACTCAACCACTTGAGCCACATCTACTCCCTGCTTCAGTTTTTAAATTTAAAGTAATTAAAATTAATAATTCAATTTCTCAGCCATATTTCAAGTATTCAATAGCTACAACGGCTGGTGACTACCATACAGATAATAACATAAACCTAAACAAAACTTTAATTCAGCTATTCTCACACTTTTTGGTCAAGAGACCCTCTTACATTCAAATTAATGGGGACCACAAAGAGATTTTGTTTATATAGAACCTATCTAAAGATGGTTATCAAATTTGAAACTAAAACTGAGAAAATTTTAAAACATTTAATTCATTTAAAGTAACAATAAGCCTGTTACTTGTTAACATAAATAATATTTTTATGAAAATAACTTCTAAAACAAAAAATATTTAGTGAATGGCTTTATTTTACATTTTTGCAAATCTCTTATGTTTGGGCTTAATGAAAGAAAGACTCATATTTGCTTCACTCAATCTGCTCCATTGTCACAAAGCCTCTAGAAAATTCCTCTATATACTTGTGAGAGTGGGAAAGTGGGAAAGCAAGTGATATTTTAACATTATTATGGAAATAGTTTTGACTTCACAGAACCCCTGAAAGGTCCTCAGAGCCTTCAGAATCCCTAGACCACATTTTGTGAACCAACACTGTTAATTTATTATCAAATGAAATTAATAAATACCAAATTCTATCCTCATGGTTTTGTAAGTTTTAGCTTCTAAACATAAACATCAGTTTGGAGATGAAAAATAATGTGATTCCATTTCCATAAGTAAAATAATGTTTTGTCCATTTACTTACATGCACAAAGGATTTTTTTAAGTTTTTAAGTATTTCTTTGCAGCCATCTGAACATTTAAGCTATGAATATCACAAGAAGTTTAAGTCTCAAGAACACTCTCATGTCTGCCCTTCTCTACCAAGCAAATTTGTTTGTCAAGGAAATTGTTTTATGTTGAATCATCCTGATTGCCCACACACTGATGTTAGTCTTTTTTTTTTAAGATTTATTATTTATTTATTATATATCCCCCCCTTTCTGCTTGTTCTTGCTGTGTTCATTTTTGCCTCCTTCTGTGTCTGCTTGACTCCCCCTGCCGCTGCGGCTTGCCCTGCCCGCGGCGGCTTGCCTTCTCCAGGCAGTCTGCCTGCTCGAGAAGTCCCCTGGAACCAAACCCGGGGCCTCCCATGTGGTAAACTGGAGCCCTACCAATTGAGCTACAGTCGGTTCCCCCTGATGTTAGTCTTTAACTCAGTTTTTATATGAAATTTTAGTATTAATGCTGTTAACTGCGTAAACACATCCTCAAATAAAATGTTTTAAAAGAAAATTAATGCCATTCTACCAGCTTTATTTCAACATAGGCTTTATCTTTTCACATACTGCTAAGTTAGATTTTTCAATTTGATGATCTTTTCAAGATTGATACCAGACATTCCAATTTACAGTATATTAGAAATTTCAGGTTCAAATTTCACAATGAACTTTGACAAACTAGACATTTGTTTTGTCAGTGAAAATATTTAGGCAAAATTTCCAGAAATGTCTCTCCTTTCCATTTAACTGCATTAAGGTAGAATAAATCTTGTGACCCTATTTCTTAATGAAAAAAAAAAAGAAAAAGAAAAATGTCAGGGCAAATACTTGAGAATAAGAAGGGAGAATATTTTCAATTAAAAATCTCCCACAAAGTCCAGACCATACACAATACTTTCCTTTCACATAAACATCAGGAGAGTAATAATGCTAAACATTCATTTTTGTTATATAAGCTATATATACTAGAAATGAGCCTAACTTACTAAATAAACTATACCACAGACTTATTCAACATACAAACATGACCTCAAGTTCCAACTTGGCACACATTTATATTTACAGATTGGCTAAAAGAAATTAACCTCCCAATTACAAAATGAACTTACAAGTCAAATTCACTCACATGATGTAATATAAAAAATCCAAGAAAAAGAGAAGCCTTCACTTTCCATGAAATATTCTGGAGCTATTTATAATTTTAGAGCTTTAAAGGTCATTAGCTGGGAGTGG